>QJNZ01001051.1:0-28775 GCA_004155055.1 Monosporascus sp. CRB-8-3 | reverse complement strand
TTGTGTTGCCAGGTGGCGGCTGTGTAGCAGGTGGTGGCAGGTGCAAAAAGTGGGACCACTGCAGAAATAGCAAAAGGTTCACTGCAGAAATAGCAAATCTCATTATAATTAAGACCTTATTTTAAAGGTTATAATTGCGCTTATAGCGTAGTAGTCGTAATTATAGCTAAAGCTTTTAATTAAGAAATATCTATTAAAGGTTTAATATATTAATTAAATCTTTTTAAAATAAGGTCTAATAAAAAGTTATTATTTTTTAGTTTTATTTTATATAATCTTATATAAATTTTTAAAAATTATTAAAACGAATTTTTTAAATATAGCTTTAAGTTAACGTTATTTATCTTATAATTACGAAAAGTTAATATAAAATTTAAAAAAAATTCTTATTTATATTTAATTTTAAATAAAATATAATTAATATTATAAATTTTAAAAAAATAGTCGAAAATCTCGTTTTTAACTTAATATAACTATAACGAACCTATTATATATCTACCTAAAAGTATAAGCAGTATTCGAAATAAGGTCTTAATTTGCAGGTAATAATAAGACGAGGAATAATTCAGTGGTATATTTGTTAAAAAGGTTTAAGGTATTTTTCCCTTATCTAGAGAATAGTACAGTTACCTCTGGTTAAAAGCTTAGATTAATAGCTAAGAAGCGAAACTAAATAAATTCTATTTATGTAAAAAACCTATTTATTATATATCCCGATTTTTAAAATAAATATACCGTGGATTTATATAATTTATTATCTTAAGTAAATTATAAAACGTTTTATATAATTTATTAAATTAAATAAATTACCTTAGATTACGTAATTAAAAGAAATAAAACAGATTTATTTATTTTTTAAAACTAGGTTTTTAACTTAAATCTTAATTAAAAATTTATAACACTATTTTTCCTTTTTAAAGATCTTTGTTCTAAAGATAAAAAGGTAAATAACTTCCTATTTCTAATTAAACTTTATTTCCCTTAACCCGCTAATTTATTATATTTAATCGGGTGGAAAAATCAGTGCGCAAACCCCGTACGAATTAACGTTAAGTTCGTAACAGTCGGTTTAACTTTATTCTTAAGTTTAGCTTTAAAGTTTTACTATATTTTTGTTATTTTTTATTTAAGGAGGAATAATGTTTTATAATTAAAAGTTTTCTTAATTACTACTATTATATTCGTTATTAACGTCGGTATAACGGATTTGCCTTAGTTATATCTTTATTAAAAAATATTAATTCCGAATAAAATTATTTTTAAAAAAAACGTTAGGTTATAAAAAACGAACTTTTAAAGTTATAGTAAAAATTTTAAAAAAAGATGTTAAGAAAAATAAATAAGTTATAACGCCTTCGTCGTTAAAAAAACATTTTGAAAAAAAAAAGAGTTACGTTTATTTCTTAAAAGTTAGAAGTTAAATTAAACAAAAAAACGAGAGAAAGTAGAAAAAAAGTAACGTCGGGTGGTAACGGAACAAGTACAGCTTATTTCCGAGATAAACGTTATCGTAAGAGCGTTTATCTTTTTTAATTAGAACGCCGTAAATCTAAACCTAAGCAGGGAACCGTTATCGCCCGTAACCTTAGCCGCGTTAAAAACGGTCGGTTAAGGTTTTAACGGTAAAACGTTTTAACCAGGTTTATCGTATTCGTTAAATAATTAAACAGCTTCTAAGTATTTTTTTTATATAAATCTTTCCTATTTAACCAGATACTAGACTTTATTTTTAACTATTTTAGAATCTAGTATTTTTTCGACTTTATATTTATTAATATCTTTTTTAAGTTTTATACTTATTTTTAAAAAGGCGTTCTTAAGTATTAGTTTAAATAGGGAAATATAGAAAATAAGATATGTTCTTATAGTTTTAAGCAGCGTTAACCGATAATTAATTTTCGAGATAACTTCGTCGATTTTAAACGGACCGAGTTTTTTAAAATTAAGTTTGTTACTAGGTTTTTTTTATTTTAATTTGTAAGATATTTAAGGTTACGTTCTATTTTTAACATAATAGATAAACCTTATTTTTCCTTATTAAAATTAATTTTTTAATTTATTATTATTATAATACTAAGCTATTTTTCGTTAAAAAAATCGTAACTTATTCCGAAAACAAGTTTAAACTGTCTTAATCTTTATTATTAATATTTTTACTTTAAAGGCAACTATAATAATTTTTAATATTTTAATAAATAACTATTTTATCCGTTAAATATTTACGTAATAATTATATAACGTACTATACAAGCGAACTATATATATAAGTAAGTTATATACTTTTTAATACGTCGTAATAATAAATTCGAATTAAATAATTATAATATATTAAATTAATTTAAATTAATCGAATTTTTTATCGCTAAATACTTTTATATTTTTTTTACAAATACGTATATTATATCCGGGTTTACTATAAACGCTATATTTCCGTTTTTTCGTTTAAATCTTTTTGTAATAATTTTTTTCGGCCGTTACTAGTTATAATTATTTATTATTACCTTTTTTCGTAATTATAAAAGCTTATGTTTCCTTTATAATAAATATCCCTTTTTTTTTTAAAAACGTTTATTTTTGGTTTTCCAGCGTTTATTAAGGATATAATTCGTTTCGCGAAAATAACCGTTTTTCTTTCGAAAAAAAACGATTTCGTATAAAAATAACAAATTACTTTTTATTAAAAAATTAACCGATTTTAATATCTTTATCGGCAAGTTACCTTGGTAATTTTTAATCTTCTTTTATAAATAACGTTTTTATCGAATCGTTTTAATAATATTTTTAAAAGTTTTCGTAAATAAGGAAATAACGGAATTAATAAAGGTAAATAAAAAAACGGTCGGTATAAATATAATTAAAACTTTTAATTCGGAAAAAATACGATTAAAATTAAATAAAATAAATTTTACTTTTACGAATCCGGATTTAATATTATCGGTTATTATAGTAGCTTTAAACGTATTTTAAAAGCCGGCGATAAAATCCTTTTTAATAATATAAATAATATAACGTACTATATAAGCTCGTAAGCTAAATAAGCTCGCGAGCCGTTTTTTAGCACCTTTTAATAATAAATTCGAATTAATTAATTATAACATATCAAATTAATTAAAATTAATCGGATTCTTTTTCGTTAAACGTTTTTATAGCTTCTTTATAAGTACGCGCATTATGTCCGGGTTTGCCGTAAACGTTATATTTCCGTTTTTTCGTTTTAACCTTTTTGCGACGATTACTTTTAACGGATATTGGCTGTATTTTTTTACTACCCCCCTTTTTTTCGGCCAGGAAAGCTTATCCCTTTTATATAATAAATGTCCTTCCTTTTTGGAGACGTTTATTTTTAATCTTTCGACGTTTGCTTAAGATATAATTCGTTTTGCGTAATTAGGTAATTTTTTTTCGAAAAAAAATAACTTCGTACAAAAGTAACAAGTTACTTTTTGTTAAAAGATTTGCCGATTTAACGATTTTTGTCGGCGAGCTACCCTGGTAATTTTTAATCCTTTTTTATAAATAACGTCTTTATTTTATTGCTTTTTTAATATTTTTAAAGGTTTTTATAAATAAGGAACGAATAAAACCGGCGGAGGTTAATAAGAAAACGGTTAGCGTAAGTATAATTGAAAAAATTTTAAATTCGGAAAAAACGGTATTAAAATCGAATAAAACGAAGTTAATTTTCGCAAATCCGGATTTAATATTATCGGATGTTATAGCAGTTTTAAACGCGTTATAAAAACCGGTAAGGAATTTTTTTTTAACGATATAAATATAATAACGTTATATTAAGTTTTCGATATATAACGAATAAACGCGTTTTAAAGGAAAAAAATAAAATACGTTAAAAAGTTAAAATTTATATAAAAAATACGCAGGTATGTAAAATGTAATAATATCGTAATTAACGTAATATTTTTCGAATTTTATCGAATAATAACTTTTATAACCGTCGAAAATAAAAAAACGTTTCGATTTTTTTGTACGCGTTTAAATATATTAATCGAAATATTAGATTTATTTTAAACTTAATTCGTTCGTTATTTAGTTATTATTATTTAATACGATTTTTTAATCGGTTATTAGTAATAAGTTATTACGGAATTAAAATTTAAAATAATTTTTCCTTATTATAATAATAAATAACGGTATAATTTAATTTTAGGAATTAATAACTTAAATAATTATAATTTATTTTTTATTTTTTTATTAAGTTTATTTAATTTTTTTACGTTTTTCGGTACTGGTAATTATTATATCCGTTATTATAAGAAACTTTATTAAAAATCCGGTCTCGTCGAAGTTGTAAATATCCTTTTTTATAATGCCGTATTTTATAATAATAACCCGAACAAATTCGAATTATTTACGAAATGTTTTTAGATTTTTACATAATATTTTTTAATAATCGATTTTTCGATTTAAATGCGTTTTAAATTTTTTTTACCGTTTAATAAAATTAGATATTTAATTAATTCCAATACGTCCCGTAATACGTTATACGAATAGCAAATTTGCTATATCTTTAACGTATTAACGCCGGATAAAAAACGTTTACATATTTAAATTAAAAATTCGTTTAATAATAAATTTTTTTTCGGTTAACGTTAATTTTCGCAAATAGGAAATAATATCGGCTCGGGCGTATTAACCGTAATATCGGGCTTTTAAAGTAAATTCGGGGACGTTATATATAGAATGTAACTTTTTAAAGTTAAACTTTAAGTTTCGTTTTTTAACCTGGATAATTAAGTTTATCTTAGATTCTTTTATAAAACGTTCTATGTTATAGGTGTTAAAAAATTAACGATTAAAGTTAGGTAGTTAAAATATTAATAAAAACAGTTCGCGAACTTGTTTGGCTTATAAGCTTATATAGTACGTTAACGTTATATAAAACTTTTAATATATAACAAATAAATGCATTTTAATACGAAAAAATAAGATACATTAAAAGGTTAAAGTTAATAAAAAAAATAAATAAGTATATAAAATATAATAATATTATTAATTTTGCAGTAATTTTCGAATTTAATCGAATAATAATTTTCGTAATTATTAAAAATAAAAAAACGTTTCGAATTTTTAATATACGTTTTAATATATTTATCGAAATATTTAATTTATTTTAGATTTAATTTATTTATCGTTTAGCCGTTTTCGTTTATAGTAATCCTTTAATTAAATAAAAGTAGGTTATTAGTAAATTAACGAAAAAAATAATTTTTCCCAGTAAAAATAATAAATAAAAATAAGGCCCAGTTTTAAAAATTAATAATTTATATTGCCGTAAATTATTTTTTATTTCCTTATTACGTTTATTTAAGTTTTTTACGTTTTTAATATTTATAATTATTATATTTATTATTATAAAAAAATTTATTAAAAAATTTATTTCGTCGAAATTATAAATATCCTTTTCCGTAATATTGTATTTCGTAATTATAATCCGAATAAACTTAAATTATTTACGAAATATTTTTAAATTTTTATATAAAACCCGTTAATAATTTATTTTTCGATTTAAACGCGTTTTAAATTTATATTACCGTTTAATAAAATTAAATATTAAATTAATTTTAATATATTTTACGATACGTTACGTAAATAATAAATTCGTTATATTTTTAATATATTAACGTTAAACGGGAAACGTTTACGTATTTAAATTAAGGATTCGTTTAATAATCGATTTTTTTTTAGTTGGCGTTAATTTTTGTAAATTGGAAATAATATCGGGTCGGGCGTATTTATTATTAATTCGCGTTTTTAAAGTAATAAATAAAATATTATAAATAAAATTAAGTTTTTTATATTTAAATTTCGGGTTTCGTTTTTTTTGTAAATCGTTTTATATTATAATTATTAAGAAATAAATAATTAAAGTTAAAAAGTTAAAATAATAAAAAATATATATAATTTGCTTATATATACAGTTCGCTTATATAATACGTTATAACTATATAAAAAAATATATTTATATCCTTATTAATTAAAATATTATAAGTTGTTTATATTAATAATAAAAGTTTTACTTAATTATCTTTTTAATAATTAATATAACTTCGAAAATATTGGTTTAATGTTTAATTAAGTTATTTTATTTATTTATCCGTTTAAAAGTAATATGTTATTAAAAATTTAAATTTAATATTATCTTATTTAAAAAAAAACTAATACCGAACTTAGAAATAAAAAGCTTATTTTTATTAAAAATAATCTTTTCTAGTATTTTATATTTATCGAGGTAATATTAAATAAAAACGTAAGCTAATTATTCCGCCGTTGTATTTTCTTTAAAAAATAAAAAATATCTATATTTAATAAATCTATTAATTATTACCTACATTCCGTTATACTCGACTTTAATAACTAGGTTTTTAAATAAAAAAAGGCTAATAATAAAATCTTATATTATAATATTCCAAACTTTATTAGGAATATCGGTAAATTATAACAACCCGTAAGGTTTATATTTAGCGACTTTTACCTTATTATAAATATTACAGTTTTTAATAATTATTTTAATAACTTAACGTAAGTTAAAAAAATCATATTTTTCTTATAGTTATTAAGTAATTTTGAAAATTTCTTAATATCCGTATAACGGATTTTCGTAAAACTTCTTTACAAATCGCTCCTGCTAATTTTTAGGAACATAAATTTTACTATAATATAATAACTAATCTTTTAGTTATCCTTTTAGCTATTAAACCTCTTTTTATTCCTTCAGGTTATAGGAATTTCGGAACCGTATTAAAAGTTTTAAAGTTAGTTTCTTAACTATTTCGCATAATTATATAATACTATCCTTATTATATTGTAATATTTATATATTTCTTTTAGGAATTTTAAAGTCGTAATCACCTTTACGACTAAAAATATCGGCCTAAATATTTTCCTTTCCTTTAATATAATATATTTTAAAATTAAATCTTAATAAAAAAATTATCCAGGTTTTATACCGTTTATTTAATTTGTATACTTTTATAAATCGGATAAAATTCTTATAAATAAAATATATATCGAAAAATTGGTTTACTTTATTAAAAAACGGCCTTTATTTCTTAAAAGTATTAATAATTATTAATAACTTTTTATCGTAAATCAAGTATTTAAATTCTGCATTTCGGAATACTTTAAAATAATACGCTACTAGGTATTATTTACCGTTATTCTCTAGTTATTCCAAAATAACTCTTAAAATATAATCCGATATATTTATTTTCAAACGTTTTTTTTTTATCTAGATTTGGCATTCTTATAACGGGTTCTTTAATAATTACGTTTTTTTATTTTTAAAACGCTTTTTTAACTTCCGGTAAAAACTTAAACTCTTTTTTAATATACTTTTTAATAATAAATTTCGTTAATAACTTAACGTATTATATAAACAAGCTATATACATAAACGAATTATATTTTTTTTTAACTTTTTAATTTTAATTATTTATTTTTTAATAACTATAATATAAAACGGTTTATAAAAAAACGAAAATAAATTTAGCCGTTTAAGTTAAAAAACGAAATCCGAAATTTAATTATAAAAAGTTTAGTTTTATTTATAATATTTTATTTATTATTTTAAAAACGCGAATTAATAATAAATACGCCCGATTCGATACCGTTTTTAATTTGCGAAAATTAACGCCGATTAAAAAAATCGATTATTAAATAAATTTTTAATTTAAATACGTAAATATTTCCCGTTCGGCGTTAATATATTAAAGATATAACGAATTTGTTACTTATATAACGTATTATAAAATACGTTAAGGTTAATTAAATATTTAACTTTATTAAACGGTAATATAAATTTAAAACGTATTTAAATCGAAAAATAAATTATTAACGGGTTTTATACGAAAATTTAAAAATATTTCGTAAATAATTTAAATATATTCGGATTATAATTACGAAATATAATATTACGAAAAAAAATATTTATAATTTTAATAAAATAAAAATTTTAATAAGTTTTTTTATAATAATAAGTATAATAATTATAAGTACCGAAAAACGTAAAAAACCTAAATAAACGTAATAAAGGAATAAGGAATAATTTACGGTAATACAAATTATTAAATTTTAAAGTTAGGCCTTATTTTTATTTATTATTTTTACCCGATTAAAGGATTATTATAAGTAAAAACGGCTGGACGATAAATAAACTAAGTTTAAAATAAATTAAATATTTCGATAAATATATTAAAATACGTATTAAAAATTCGAAACGTTTTTTTATTTTTAATAGTTATAAAAATTATTATTCGATTAAATTCGAAAATTATTACAAAATTAATAATATTATTATACTTTATATATTTATTTTTTTTTTTTATTAATTTTAACCTTTAAATGTATTCTGTTTTTCCGTATTAAAACGTATTTATTCGTTATATATCGAAAATTTTATATAACGTTACGTTATTTATATTATTAAAAAAGATTTTATCGCCGGTTTCTATAACATATTTAAAACTGCTATAATAACCGATAATATTAAATCCGGATTCGTAAAAAAGGGATTTATTTTATTTAATCTTAATTACGTTTTTTCCGAATTAAAAGTTCTAATTATGCTTATACCGACCGTTTTTCCATTTACCTTTATTAATTTCGTTATTTTCCTATTTACAAAAACTTTTAAAAATATTATTAAAACAACTTAACGGGGACGTTATTTACAAAGGAAAATCAAAAATCACCAGGGTAACTTGCCGATAAAGATATTAAAATCGGTTAATTTTTTAACAAAAAATAACCTGTTATTTTTATACGAAATCGCTTTTTTTCGGAAGGAAAACGGCTACCTTCGCAAAATAAACTACGTCCTTAATAAACGCCAAAAAACTAAAAACAAACGTTTTCCAAAAAAAAAGATACTTATTATAAAAGAAACATAAGCTTTTATAATTACGAAAAAAGGTAATAATAAATAATCGTAATTAATAACGGTCGAAAAAGGTTATTGTAAAAAGGTTCAGGCGAAAAAACGGAAATATAACGTTTACGGCAAACCCGGATATAATACGCGTATTTATAAGGAAGATATAAAGGTATTTAACGATAAAAAATTTAATTAATTTAAATTAATTTAATATATTATAGTTATTTAATTCGAATTTGTTATCGCGACGTATTCAAAAGTGTACAGCTTGCTTATATATACAGCTCGCTTATATAGTACGTTAATTATATTTCCGTAATTCTTAATTAAGTTATATACGTAACCCGTAAATCTTAAAATTTAACGGATATCTATAACGGTCGTTTTATTAAAAATCGGCTAATTTTTAATTATTTTTAATTTAAAGTTTTAAATTTAAACCTATTTAAAAGTAAAAATAAATCCTAAAAAATCTAGCTTTTACGTATATTATATGCTTTTATTTACGTTAATTAGGAGATTTACCTCTTTTAAGACCTTTAATACTAGGGTTATATACTTTTTATATTCCTTAAGATTTTCGGAATAAATAAATATATTGTCGAGGTATACAAAAACAAACTAATCCAAGAACTTACGTAAAGTAATTATAACTATACTTTGAAAACTTGTCGAAACGTTAATAAATTTAAAAAATATCACCTTATATTCGTAATACTTATATATTATTCTATAAACTATCTTCTATTTTTTTTCCTTTTACTATACGGATAAAGTAATATTCTTTTTTTAAATCAAAAACTATAAATTATTTAATTTTATTAATATTTTTTATAATATATATTAATATTAAAGGATATTTATTTTTAATAATAATATTATTTAGTTATCGATAATTAATTATACGTTAATAAATAAAATCTCCGTTTTTATCGATTTTTTATTTATTATTTTTAATCTTTAATATTATAATTATAAGATATCCGGCTGGTAATTCGGAAAATTATATATATCTCCGTTTCAAATTTTATTAAATACTTTTTTATAAAACCTTTGCTTTTTTTTTAGTTTATATAATAAATTTTATATAACTTAGGATATTGCCCTTTTTTAATAAGTATTTTATAATTTTATTAATTATATTTTAACAGTTTATAATTTATTCATTCCTTAAATAATTTTTTAAATTTATAATATTTAAAGGGTATTATAATAATAAGATTTAAAATTTTAACTTTTTTTATTAGGTAATAAATTTATTTTTCTTCTATTAAAAATGTTAATTATTTATCTTAAGAAAATCGTTACCTTTTTTAATCGATATAAAGGTTATTAAAACGTAATTATAATATTCCTAATATAATATTATATCTAAAAATATTTACGATATTTAGTAAAAGTTGCTCCTAATATCCTTATATTTATATAAAAAATTCTTTCGTCTCTTAGAAAATTTGTTTATTTTCGTAAGTAAATAAATTACCGTTTATTATACGTAATTTATAAAACCTTAATTTGTACTTCTAGGGAATCTGGTACTTTTCTACTATTATTAAGGAAATAGAGTTATTTTTTGCCTTTAAATTAATTATAGCTCGAAATATTTTATTTCTATATTAAAGAAAAATCTTATTTAACTACGTACTTTTTTAATTACTTCGTATAAGGTCTTGTAAATAAAAACTCCTTAATATCTGAGTTTCGAAAACCTTTGCCGTTTTTTAACTTTTATTATTATTTAATTTAAGTAAATCTCTATTTGCGAACTTTTTTAATAATATACTTAATACATTAATCGTTTTAATATCGGAACCAGGTTTTTTTACTATACTTATACTTAAGAATAACTTTTTTTATTTAACTAAGTTCTAGGTTTTACTTTTTATAAGGTTAAAAAAATAAATTTCCGAAAAAGTTATTTTTATATTTAAAAGTTCGTATTTAATATAAAGTATCGGGAAATAATATAAATATCTTTACGATATAACCTTCTAATTTCGTTTTAACTTGGGGTATAAATAATAAAATTTAAGGTACTTCGGCTATCGTAAGGTTTCGATATATCTATATTTGTTATCGAGTTTAATAAGTATTTTTTCGTTTTACCCGGGCCAGAAGTTATTATCCTTTTTAACTCGGAAATGGATAATACAATCGTCGAAATAGCAGGCGGAAAAATGTAATAAATTATAAGGATGTATCTAAGATTTCTTTAGGTATATTATATATTTTAAAAGCTTATAAAGTTCCGGGGATAATTATTTGTAATTATTAAAATCTGGCCGAAACTGGCCGTTTGCTTTATATATTTTATATTTTTATACGTTAAGGTAATAAAAGTATCCTAATTTAATAGTTATCTTAAAAACCGTTTGCCTTAAGTAATATTTACAAGTTTTAACCTTAAAGTCCTAACAAATAGGATAATTTTCGTACTTTAGGATATCGTTTTAGATTAAGTAATTTTAATAATAGTAAATTTTGGCTAGAAAAAAATCGAACTAATTTTTTTTTTCTTTTATTTTTTTACCTTATTATTTATTTTTTATTTAGCCGTTCTGGTTTTTTTCTAGGGTTAAAAAATTCCTTTTTTTTGGAATTTCTTTTACGAGGAAAGCGATATTCCCTTTTAAAATGTCCCTTTTTGCCATAATTAAAATATTTTATATTGGACTTATTTTTCTTAGGATTTTTTAAAACGGTATTTACTTTTTTTTAAAACCTACCTTTATTTTTTTTAGTTTAGTTATTTAAGCCTGTATTATTATTTCGCTTATTAGTTCCTTTTTTTAAAGTATCGATTAAATGTTCGTTTATTGGTAATAATAACTATATTAATATATTTTATAAAGGATTTTATCTTAGGTAGTATATATAATTTATCCTTAACTTAAAACTTTAGGCCGTCGTAAAAAAAAAATAATACGTTTTTTAATAAATTAAAAATTACTGTTAAGCGGTTAAATTTAGTTATATATTCCGTTATTAATTTAATCTGGCGGAAGAAATATAACTGTTTAATCGCGTATTATTTTTTATTAACATTTTTAAATAAAGTTCGTATTTTTTTTTAGAAATATTTATAATCGTTAAAATACAATTAATAATATCCGAAAATATACGAAAATAATTTTTTAAGTAATCCTTTATAATAAGTTTAAACCATAAAAAAACCTTTTTAGCGAATGCCTAGGAAATAACTATTATTTTTTAATAATTTTCCGTTAAAGAATTTTTATAAAACTTAAGGTAAAATCTGGCCTAAACTAGGAATTTTTTTACGTCCGTAATTTTATTATAAAGTTTAAAGGCGATAAACTTATAACCTTTAACGTTTAGTATTCCGTAATAATTAAAAAGTAAAATAATTTTATTTCGTAACTGGTTTATACCGAATAATAGCAAAATCGAAGTTTTTTATTATTAAGTAAATTTAACGTTTTCTTTTTTCAAAATTTGGATTTTTTTAACTAAAGCGTTTAGTTTCCTTTTAGTTATAAGTTCTTTTTTTAAAAACTTTTACCCCGTATTTCTTTTTAACTTTTTCTTTTTTTAACTTTTCTCTTTAGACCTTAATAGTATCCTTTAAAATTAGAGAAGGTAGTTATTAAAGTTAAGAAAAAAAAAAGGTTCTGCTTAGAATTAGGTAATAAGAGGGATTATATTATTAATTAAAAAAAACCTTTTTAAGAAGCGGTAAATTTTTTAATTTTGTTATAAATTCCCTATTAATTAATAACGGAGATTAAGTATATTATTTATTTTTTAAACGTTATTTTATAATATCGTTTTTATAAGGTTTAAAAAAACTTATACTTAATTAGGCCTTAAATCATTCGTCGGTTATTAATTAAAAAGCTATTAAATATAACAAATTTATTATATATCTACCTAGAGGTATAAGTAATATCCGAAATAAGGTCTTAATTTACAGGTAATAATAAGGTAAGAAATAATTTAATAATATGTTTATTAAAAAGGTTTAAAATACTTTTCTCTTATTTAAAAAACGGTATAATTACCTTTAGTTAAAAACTTAAATTAATAATTAAAAAGCGAAACTAAATAAGTACTATTTATATAAAAAACTTATTTATTATATATCCCGATCTTTAAAGTAAGTATGCCGTAAATTTATATAATTTATTAAATTAAACAGATTACCTTAAGTTACGTAACTAAAAGAAGTAAAACAGATTTACTTCTTCTTAAAACTAAGTCTTTAACTTAGGTCTTAGTTAGAGATTTATAACAATAACTTTACGAATTAAAATAATAATATATATAAGGTTATTAGGTTTAAGCCGTATTATCTAGGCTAAGTTAAAGATACGAAATAATTATACTAATAATTAGTACGTGTTACGGCACGTAGGGCTCAGCGATTAAAGCAGATTCCTATTTGCTATGTAAAATCTAAGGTGAAGAAAAAAGGAAAAACAAAACAATCCTTGCAGCTTGGTGGGCTAGAAGTAATGTAGGCTAGGGCTGGGGTTGGCCCTACTAGTGCACAGACCACTCCAGGTACGTACCATAACAATACGATAAATACTTTACCCAGTATTTTCGAATACGACAACTATTAATAATTTTTACGATGACGATAGATTGTACCTTGGTTGCGAAGAGCCTCATCCCGAAGCCGACTGTTGCGCAATGCTGACAAGCTTCGACCCTGATAAACCTTATGCCCTTTAGCTCTACGGTTTAGTAGGGGGGATCTCCTGGAAGGCCCGAGCTTTATTAGCATACCTTCGATCCAGTAGGCCTTGTACAAAGTACCTTACAGACAATGACTTAGGAGATGTTAAGCTTTAAAATAATAATATATAAAAGTTATTATCGCTTATAAAAAACCTCGAAATACTTTTTTTTCTTAATTAATTAAATATAGTTAATATATTCGAAAATTTAAGATAAATTTTTTAAAACAAAACGTTTATTTTTATTTTATAACTTTACCAGTTTATTACCTATATAAACGTAATTAATATATATATTAACGCTATATATACGGTCGATAATTTTATAGAAATTTTACGCCGTTAATTTATTTAAATATATTTCTTTTTTAAAACGTATATTTTTAGTTTTCCGGCGTTTATTAAGGACGTAATTCGTTTTATAAAAGTAAATATTTTCTTTTTAAAAAAGAAAACATTTTCATATTAAAATATTAAGTTACTTTTTATTAAAAAAATTATCCGATTTAACTATTTTTATTAGTAAGTTACTCTAGTAATTTTTAATTTTTTTTATAAATAAAGTTTTTATTAAGTTACTTTAATAATATTTTTAAAAATTTTCGTATATAAAGAAAAACCGGAGTTAATTAAAATAAATAAAAAAAGCAGTTAATATAAATAACGTACTATATAAGCGAGTCGCATATATAAGCGAATCGCGCGGTTCTTAGCGCTTCGTATTAACGAATATAAAAAACTTAACTATAACGTATTAAATTAATTTAAATTAATTATATTCTTTTTCGTAAAACGTATTTACAGCTTTTTAGCAAATGTACGTATTATATTAAGCTTTATTACGGACGTTATATTATTATTTTTTCTTTTTAACCCGCTTATAACCGATTACTCCGAATACGTCTAAGTTAATATTATCTTTATTTTATATAAGGTTGTTAGGTTTAAGCCGTATTATTTAAGCTAAGTTATAGATATAAAGTAATTATATTAATAATTAATACGATATATATTTTATTTAATATTTTCGAATACGGTAATTATTAATAGTTTTTACGATAATAATAAATTATACGTTTCGGTTATAAAAAGTTTTATTCCGAAACCGATTATTACGTAATGCCGATAAGCTTCGACCTTAATAAACCTTATATTTTTTAATTAGTTCGGTAGGGGGATTTTTTTGTTAGATATTCAGACTAATTGTTAGCTCTACTAAGCTACGAACCTCGTAGGTCGTATCAGCGACTATTGTTAGACAGTTTCTTATCAGGATTTATATGGGGTCCTGTCCTAGCCTAGTCTTCTTAGCTACAGGGGGCTGTATTCTTACATTTTTAAAAGGTAATAATTTAGGAAATGTTAAGCTTTTCGCGGTAAACTTTAAGTCCGTATAAAATAGCTGCTTTATAACTTTTTACCAGTTTTATAACAGCTATTTTTAATATCGATCGATTTTATAATATCTTTTTAAATCTTTATTAATTAAAATAATTAAAATATATCGGGTAATTCCTATTATAAAATAACGGTATTCCGTAATTATAAAATTTTTACGGAAAACGTTTTTTTTAAAAGTTTTTAAATTTTATAAAGTTTTAAAATAAATTAAAAATATCGATATTTCCGTTAATTTAACAGAATTTTTTTTTAAAAAAAATCGGATTTTAATTTTAATTTTCGGATACGATTTAATTTAGATATATATAAATAATTAAAAATTAAACGATCTTATATTAAAAATTATTAATTATATATAAAAATTATTAGAAAAATTAAACGAAAACGGTAAAAAATTTAAAAATTTCGAAATTTAATTTTTAATTCGATATAAATTAGAAAATTATAAATAATAATTTGTCCGGCTGTTTCGGATTACGAAAACCGTTCAGAATTCGGTTAGAAATGGTCGTCGATAGGGGTTTGTATAACTGGGCAGTTTGCGAGAAGGTTAAGGTTTAATAAAGCCTAGTAACCGAGATATATAATTTATTAATTTGTTTAATTTTATTATACGGTTACGTCTTTTCTAAGGAGATTACCTTTACTTTATACGACCTTAACCCGAACGATTAAATAATTATTTTTAACCGAATTTTTAACTTAAATACGTAAGCATTTTTTGTCCGGCTTTAATATATTAAAAATATACGGCGGAGAACGTATTATAAAACGCCTTAAAAACGCATTAAAGGGCGTATTAAGAAATCCGTACGGGGTGTTTCGCGAAGTATGTAACGGGGTATATAACAGGGCGTATCGGACTTGATTTTATAATAATTCGAAATTTACGTAATTATACGATTAAAATAAACGTTTTTTAAAAAAGATAAATATTTATTATATAAAATAAATAAATTCTTTTAACTAGTAGAATGGTTGTGGTAAAAAATTACTACTAATAGTTAGTAAAGTTAATTGGTTACGGTCGGCTTAAAAAGAAAGAATAGCAGCCTAGCGTCCGTAATATGCTTTAATATAATACGTATATTTATTAAAAAGCTGCAGAAATAATCAGAAAAAAGTATTCGATTAATTGGAATTAATTTAATATAGTATAGTTAAGTTATTTAAATTAGTTATTACGAAATGTTAAAAATTGCGTAATTCGTTTATATACGCGATTTACTTATATAATACGTTATAATTAAAATCGAATAAAATAAATTTTATATTATTAATTATTATAACAATTTTAAATACGTTGTAAAAGCCGGCGATAAAATCGTTTTTAATAATATAAAGAAAGTAATATCGTATACAACTTTTAATATATAACGAATAAATACGTTTTAATACGAAAAATTAAAATATAGTTAAAAATTAAAGTTAATAAAAAAAATAAGCAAATATATAAAATATATTATCTCCTTAAAGAAGACGTAACCGTGGAACTAAATTAAATAAATAGATAAATTGTACTATTAATTGCTAAGCTTTACCAAGCCCTAATTTTCTTATAGGCGTTTTATTTTAATGTAACTTTAGATTACCCTGTTATGCCCCTATCGATAATTATTTTTAATCGAATTCTGGACGGTTTTCGTAATCCGGAATAGCCGGATAAATTATCGTTCGTAATTTTCCAATTTATATCGAACTGAAAATTAAATTTCGAAATTTTTAAACTTTTTACCGTTTATATTTAACTTTTTTAATAGTTTTTTTATACGGTTAACATTTTTTATTATAAAATCGTTTAACTTTTAATTATTTTTATTTATATAAATTAAATTATATTCGAAAATTAAAAATAAAATCCGATTTTTTGTAAAAAGAATCGATTAAATTAACGAAGGTATTAATTTTTTTAATTTATCTTAAAATTTTATTAAATTTAAGGATTTAAAAAACACGTTTTTTATAAAGATTTTATAATTATAAAATACCGGTATCTTATAATAAGAATTACCCGGTATATTTTAATTATTTTAATTAATAAGAATTCGAAAAAGTAATTTGGTATTAAATATTTTCTACCTGGTTATCGTATTAACACTTTTTTATTCGTTACAAAATCGATTAAGGTTAAAGGTAACTGGTCTGGAGTTCTTAGCCTTTTTTTCTAGCTGATATCCAACACTTTTAGTCGTAGGACTAGCAAAAGGTCGCAAAGCAGCTATCTTATACGGATTTAAGGTTTACCGCGAAAAGCTTAATATCTTCTAAGTTATTGCATTTTAGGAAATTTCCCCTACTAAACTAGTTAAAGGGCATAAGGTTTATTAAGATTAAAGCTTATCGGTATTACGTAATAATCGGCTTTGGGATAAGATTTTTTATAACCGAAACGTATAATTTATTATTACCGTAAAAATTATTAATAGTTGCCGTATTCGAAAATACTAGGTAAAGTATTTATCGTATTAATTATTAATGTAATTATTTCGTATCTTTAGCTTAGTCTGGATAATACGGTTTAAACCTAACGACCTTAAATATAAAATATATTAATAGTATTAATTTTACAGTAATTTTCGAAATCGATTAAATAAGAATTATCCTAATTATTAAAAATAAAAAACCGCTTCGAATTTTTAATATACGTTTTAATATATTTATCAATTAGCTATTTTCGTTTATAATAATATTTTAATCAAGTAAAAATAAGTTATTAGTAAATTTACTAAGAAATGGTTTTCGAGAAAGATTAATTATATATATTATTTTAAATTATTTTCGATTTTTTAAATAAGTTTTTTTTTAATTTTACGCCTTTTAATATTAATAATAATTAGATTTATTATTATAACAAGATTTATTAAAGAGTTTATTTTGTTTAAATTTTAAATAATATTTATAATATCGTACTTTAAAATTATAACTCGAATAAATTTAAATTATTTATAAAATATCTATAAAAATTCGTATAAAACCCTTTAATAATTCATTTTCCGATTTAAACGTAATTAAATTTTTTAACTGTTTAAGATAATTAAATATTGAATTAAATCTAATATATATCGTAATACGTTAAGTAAATAATAAATTTACTATATTTTTAATATATTAAAACCGGATAAAAAACAAATACGTATTCCTTAGTTTATAATATAACGTCTTATACGATTAAGCTGGACATACGATTAAGTTGGACACTTTTTTAGCCATTTTAACTCCTTATTTTTAATTGTATATTTCTTAACATTAATATTATGGAACGTTTTACAAAAAAGCGAAAATGAATTTAACCGTTTAGGTTAAAAAACGAAACCCGAAACTTAATTATAAAAAGTTTAGTTTTATTTATAACGTCCCTTATTTTACCTTATAAACGCAATATAACGGTAAATGTATCCGAACCGATATTATTCCTTTTAAATAGAAATTAACGCCGACCGAAAAAATATCGATTATTAACCGAATTTTTAACCTAAATATACGAACGTTTCTTATCCGGCTTTAATATGTTAAAAATATAGCGAATTTACTGTTAACCTAATACGTTATAAAACGCGTCGGAATTAATTAGGCGTTATATTTTATTAAACGGCAAAAAAAAATTAAAACGCGTTTATTTCGAAAAATCGATTATTAAAAGGTATTATATAAAAATCCAAAGATATTTCGTAAATAGTTTAAATTTATTCGGGTTATTATTGTAAAATACGGTATTATAGAAAAAGATATTTATAATTTCGATAAAATTGGATTTTTAATAAGGCTTTTTATAGTAACGGGTATAATAATTATTAATACCGAAAAACATGGAAAACTTAAATAAGCTTAATAAAAAAATCGGGAATAGTTTACAGTAATATAAGTTATTAATTTTTAAAGTTAGGCTTTATTTTTATTTATTATTTTTGCCGGAAAAAATTACTTTTTTTATTGGTTTGCCGATAACTTACTTTTATTTAATTAAAAGGTTATTATAAGTAATAACGGCTAGATAATAAATAAACTAGGTTTAAAATAAATTTAATATTTTAATTATTATATTTAAATACGTACGAAAAAATCGAAACGTTTTTTTATTTTTAACGGTTACGAAAGTTATTATTCGATAAAATTCGAAAAATATTACGTTAATTATAATATTATTATATTTTATATATTAATTAATTTTTCTTATTTACTTTAATTTTTTAATGTATTTTATTTTTCCCCGTTAAAACGCGTTTATTCGTTATATATCGAAAGTCTTATACGATATTACGTTATTTATATTACCAAAAAAGATTTTATCGCCGGTTTCCAAAACGCGTTTAAAATTATTATAACGACCGATAATATCAAATCCGGATTCGCCGTAACTAGCTTTATTTTGTTCGATCCTAATTACGTTTTTTCCAAATTAAAAGTTCTAATTATATTTATACCGACCGTTTTTTTATTTACTTTTATTAATTCCATTATTTTCCTATTTACGAAAACTTTTAAAAATATTACCGAAACGATTTAATAAAAGCGTTATTTACAAAAATAAATTAAAAATTACCAGGGTAATTCGCCGACAAAAATAATTAAATCGGTTAATTTCTTAACAAAAAATAATTTAATATTATTATACGAAAACGTTTTTTTTCGGGAGGAATACGGCTTATTGCGCAAAACGAACTATATTTTTAATAAACGCCGGAAAACCAAAAATAAACGTTTTTAAAAAAAAAGAGATATTTATTAAAAAGGAAATATAAGTTTTTATAGTTACGAAGGAAAATAGTAGTAAATAATCGTAGTTAATAATAACCGAAAATAATCGTCGTAAAAAAGTTATGATAAAAAAACAGAAATATAACGTTTACGGCAAACCCGGATATAATGCGCGTATTTGTAATAAAGCTGTAAATACATTTAGCGAAAAAGAATCCGATTAATTTAAATGGATTTAATGTATTATGGTTAATTAATTAGATTTTGTTATCGTAAAGTGCTAAAAAGTGTCCAGCTTAATCGTATGTCCAGCTTAATCGTATAGGACGTTAACTTAATTATATAAAATATTCTTAGTAGTATTACGTATAATTTAATTATTTTATTACTTACAAATGCTTTTTATTATTTAATATTTTAAATTATAAATAAAATATAAAAATGACCTTATACTTTTACATTTAAGTTTATTACATAATAGAAAAAAATTATTTATAACAAGTAATAGAAAAAGAAATTAAGCGAAAAGTTCTAATAATACGATTTAATATATAAAAAAAAATTTAAAAATAATTTTAAAAGTAAAATTATAAATAAAGAAATATTATATTACGGTTTAATAAGTTTAAGTCATAAAATAAAATTAAATTAAAAATAATAACGTATCGATATAAGAATATATATTTATATATTTAGCGAAAATTTATTAAATACTGATAAATTACGTTATATAACTTATAGGAATATTAAATAATATAAAAATTAAAAAATACAATATTACTTAACATTATAATTAAGTAATATTAATTTATAATATAACTTAATTATTTAAATTATCTTTAATTATTTACTATTATTAAACATAATTAAGTTATTTTATTATTTAAAATCTTACGATACGACTGCTAACATAAACCGTATGATCAGGTTTAATAGTTGGTTAACTAGCATAGCCGTCATATTCTGTCGTCGGTAAGTACAAATTTCTGTACAAAGCACACAGTACACAGCACACCTAAATAGGCCTATAAAGCTATCTCAAGTAAGCATAGGGGAGGCACCAGAACGATTGTCAGGCACCTTTACGCGGTGTTCTGGATAAGTATGCCTATTCGTAAGAACAGGTCGAAACCAAGACCTGACCAGGTAGCAATTAAACAAATTTAAATATAGCTTGTAGTTCAATAGCATCGGATTTTGATATACAAATCAATCACACATTCACTCAAGTTTAAATGGTTTCAAGGTCTAACTCGTGCCAGGGGAGCAAGTACTTAACCTTTACACAGCCCCAGAAAAAGTCAGGTATTTTGTCTTTTAAAGTTTTCTTTGCAAACCTTTTGCTTCACTACCGGATTGACTCATCGGAGATAGTGGAAGCTCCGAATATAAATGAGTCCATGTCCTCTTCCAAGAGTTTCTCCCCTGGGTTCAAACGCACATCGTCTTCCACATTTCCCCTTTGCTATCCCCCACCTGCTACTGCTCCTCCCCACGCCAGAAGCTCATCAGTCTATACTTGAAACCTGGTTCGTAGGCCACTCCCTCCTCTAACCTCACAATTTTTTACTACCTACCGGCAGCAACGCGACAGTCTATTCTATTGACCTTCGTGGTTCGCAAACAGACACTAATGTCTTCAACTACAGTTAAGAGTGCGTCCTGGGCAACTCTTCCCGGAGAGATTCAGCTCCGGATCTTGAAGTTCTTGTTAAGCGATGGCTGTAGCTTGGCTCAGTTGGCCACAGTATCAAGTCAATGGCAGACTGTCATTGAGCGCCACAACTTCGAGCGGATCAACCTAACACTATGGCGCATCCCCGACCTTGGCCCTATGACTCGCCGTAACCGAGCTCTCGTCAAATATATCTGGCTCTCTCTGGAACTTGACGAGTATGATTGTTCCAAGTGCGGAGCCCGAGGCGTAAACCATAATGTAGACCATTGGCTCGGCAACAACACAACGGACAACTGCATTATTATTACGGCAATGCACGACCTGTTCTTGACCCTCAGCGCATGGGAGCCCCAGGGCGACTTGAAACTGGATATCAGTATTCACTCGCCTAGCGACTCGCAGCATTGGTTCAAGTATTTAACCTTCGGACCCGATACCCTTCCGCACAGCCAAGTAACATTTAGCCAACGAGATGATCCTGAGCACGGATGGAATGCCGGCAAACCATCCTCAGCTCCGACCGACTTGGCTTTAGGCAACGTTTTTGCAGAAATCTTGGGCGAGTCGGCTGGAGTATTCTTCAACAAAGAGCAGGAGAGGAAATGGTGGCAGACTTTGCCGGAAGTTCCGGCCATAACAGGTATGCTCCTACGTCTGCAGAACCGCCGGCGGTGGAGACCATCGACGCTTACACATATGCTTTCCCGTCTTCCTAGACTCGAGGAATTCCACTACGAGCCTTGGAGGGCTTGGTCCAAAGGCGATCAGGCAGTGACAGATCTAGCTTACTGTTCGCTTTTCGATTCGCTCAAGCCCAGAAAACTACGGAAACTTGTACTGTTCGAGAACTTTGATGAGCAGTATCCGTCATGTTTCGCGCACTGCGACGATATGCGAGCGCCCGCCCTTTGGGTCGGTCAAGCAGTCGCGAAGGCCAGTCTGGAGCTTGAGCATCTTTCTGCATCGTTTATTATTGATGCCGGCCATTTTCTTGATGCTGTAAAGTCAGGATGGAATTGGCCTCACATGACTTCGCTGACGCTTACTTCACAACTGTTAAATGCTCAAGAAGATCCAGACAGGATTAACGATGTGTTGGAAGCGGCAGCATCGACGGTTTTGAAAATGCCGAAGCTTAAGACGTTGGAAATTTGGAATGGACGAGTAGGATCGGCAGCACTTCTCAGATATCAATTCGAGGGCAGCGGTTGTGCAGTTCTAAGCTGGAAAGCCACCTGGAAATTTACCTTGCAGCCTCGTGTCATCAAAGCCTGGAAAGCTGTGGCACACGCCCATGACAGTGACTACTTCCTGGTCCAGGAATTCCTGGATGAGACGATCAGCGTCAATTCTCACGCTGATGCGATCAACTATCTGGAACTGTCCAAGGTCCTTCGTCCCATCTCGCTGCAGCAGATTCTAGCAGCACACGAGATGCGACACGAGGGAGTGCCTCAGGGGCTTGGCCTCGCCAGACCCCAACGTACTGCTATGCATCAAAAACCCTCGTTCTCTGGGAAGTACTGGGCAAAGGCTTTAAGGTACTATCGGAGGGTCAAAGAGCAGTATCACTTGGTACCCGGGATGGACGAGTTTATAGCGGACGAGTTCATCCCTTGGCTGCGTAACAGTGGCAGAGACGTAGACTCGGATCTAGAGGATTTTTTACGGCACTCTAGCAATCTGTTTGCTTAACTGCCTACCTTGTTATTTAATGCATTGTTATAAAATAATTTCATAGTAAGAATAATAGCTTACTAATTCTTCCAAGATTAATAAGTTCTTTGAGCTGCCTTGGTTCTAAAGACGGTGGATTCTGCAAGAGGTCGCGCTGGCACCCAACGCCTCTGTTCACTACGGCGGCGAGACGATTCTCTAGAAAATAATGGCTCAGGGCATGAACGCCCAATTACTACGTATAGAGTGAAGCTTTATCGTTGGGATCTTTGGCTCAGGCTGATTAAGCGCCTATCTTTTTGGGGCGCATTAAGTGTTGAAAACGGAATTAGGTCATGAGACAGGGACTTACCATTGTCTCCGTTTCTGTTTCTTAAACGAAACAGCCAAAAGCAGAAACTGGTGGCTGTGGCGGATAAAAACTCACTGGAACGTTGGCGCCCATATTTGAAGTCAATCGCTCCCCAAAATAGGCCCCCTCAGTCCTGCAGACGATTCTTTATAGGGCTAACTAAGCTTCTGGAAAGGCTGTGACAAAGCGGCGAAGGGTACAAACTACTCGAAGAGAGTACAATTTCGACAACGATAAGGAGTTCCGGGATATCGATAACCTATTTCGAGAGGAAATCGACCCCACTGGCCTCAAGTAAGGCTAGTAGAGTTTCTATGTACGTAGATATAAGCCTAATAACCCTGATTGTACTGAATCGAGGCTATTGAACGTCAGTAGATAAGTCAGTTAGATCGCACTGAAAAGCACGAAATCGAGGCTTTTGCACGCCAATGGGCAATTCAGTTGCGTGTGTCGGTCCGTCAGCCAGATTGACAGCTGTAACGGGCCGGGTACTGCCCCAATAGTAGCGCTCTTTGGTAAGTTCTGTGAGCGCTGAATTCAATACATGTACTATGTATTTATATGTAGTGTGGATACTGCTTGATCTTTTAGTCATATGGTCAGATAGCTACCTCCTTTTATCTCCTCACAACCAATAATAGCTTGCCTACAATATAAGAGAATTCATGTTGAGTCGTAATAGCGCCCTGTCAGAATAGCTTCGTACGAAACCTTTTTAACAGGGGTCCTTAAAAGGGGACACCCGGTCATGGTACGCAGGTATTTGGTCACGATGGTTACCTTTATGCTAAAGTATAAATATTACTAGTAAAAGCAGGTCGGAAACAACTGTCTCGAAGTCGGAATATTTCTTCAGGTGAGGCGACAAAGGGATAAGATATCCATCTAATGTCGAAACCGCGCCGCCCGTGTTGCGTTGCAACCATGCGAGTTTCGTACATTGTTTATAAGCTTGCGGCCGGGTTTGTACAGTTTTGTTGTTAAGCCATAAACTGTTGTAGACGTGTTCCGTAAAACGTGAAAAATTCAGTAAGATAGCCGTTAATAATATAAAGAATGTGGTGTATAACGAGATTTATGCTGGTTTTCAATATTATACCGTGTTCAGTTGAGGGCATAAATCAAGCCGGGCCCAGGTTCGGGCTCAGGCTTAGTTAAAGCAGCGCGGCTCAGGTTCGCGTTAGGCACCCCCACTTAGGTGTCAAACCCTGTTATCAGGTTCCATTCAGGTGCGCGACGGCACTTGGCATGCCGGTGGCGTAGCGGACGTAAGCCAGTGCGGCAGTAGAATACAGATGCTTTTGCATACTACCCTATTGCTTCGGCCCCAAGCATTCTCCCACGCGAGGTTCGAAGCCTCCATAACCAGTATCAAATCGACCAACATCATAGAATTGGGTCCCTGACTCCCCTAGTGCTTTACAAGCTCCGGAAAATTGTAAAGACTCCACGCGACTCTCGGGCGGCTTCCGTCCGAGGCAACCGACAGAAGAACTACTCCCGCAATTCTGGGTATTCACAAAGAGGGTTGATGCTCGAAGCCATGGCGAATCCTTCTTCTGAAATCTACAATGTGTTTGAGGATGCAAATTTGGCCGTCTCATACATCTCATAGATCAATCAAGCTTTCTTCCACGACGGGCTTCGGAGGCGCGTGTTGGGGCGCCGATGGGAAGGAATCCTGGCTGAAATGGGAGTAGCCCGGACCAGTAGCCTGATATGCCTGAGGTGTATGGCCTGTATGCTGTGGTTGTTGAGGTGGTGGTTGTTGCTGCTGCTGCCAATATGGCTGTTGAGGGTGCTGCGTCGATGGCGCGTATTGCTGAGGAGGTTGTGATGGTTGCGACAACTGTGAAGGAACCGAAGCAGGGGTTGGAGGCACAGACTGTTGATTGTAGTTCACTGACTGCTGGAGGTTTGGATAAGGAGATGCTGCAGACTCCACTGGGCCACTCGGCGCCTGACCATCAGGGTTACGCTGCGTGTTGTAGTAATAGGCAGCGTTCGGATCCGGCGCGGGAGGGCCACCTAATTCAGGAGCTCTGCTGGGCTGGTTCTGGGGTATCGCACGTGATGCATGGGACGCTGGCGTGGAAGGCTCGGTGGGTGCGTAGTTTGTTGAGTTTGGGTACTGGGCATGTCCCGAGGGAGCTTGAGCGTGCCAGCTATCCGTCCTTTGGGGTGGATGTGGATATTGACTGCTAGACGATATTGAACCACGCTTGTCATAGTTCGCATACTGAGGTTGCGGAGTCGGTTGGCTGTGATGAGCATAAGGTTGGCCGGTTGGCGTTTGGTTATACTGAGACCGTGGGTCGTTAGTGTAGAAGTTCTCTGCTGGCCCTGGGCCGGCTGTAGAATGCATCGAGGGGTAGGGACCAGAGGGCTGCCGTGGGGGAGGTAGAGAATAACCGCCAATGCCGTGTTGGCTATATGCCTTCGATAGACGCTCCTCTAACATCCTGTCATAGTACCGAACGACCGTTGAGAGCTTAGCATGCAAATCCAAAAGGGTATCTAGATCGAAGTTAGCCGCTGGTAATGAGTCTGGGGTTAGGGATCTCTGGTTTACCATGCTTGCTCATTGTTTCCCCATATGTCCGGGCTAATTTAGGTCGTAAAGCCCCTATGGAATCATAGAGCTCCTGGATTTGCGGTTCTCTGAGGATCGTGCCGGGAGGCTGCGTCTGTAGTCTGTCCACTAGTGTCGCAAAAAGATTTATGTTCTCAGCCTCAACCGGAGTGAGCTCGTAGTCATTTTTGGGCAGAGCGAACTGAGCCGCCGAGGCGACTGAGGTGCTGTCTGCTTGCTGTTTCAAGACTGCGGCATGTTTCTGCTTTTGCTCCTCCATATCGGCGAGCGAGGCGGCTATAGCTGCCTTGAGATCTTCGTCTTCTTCTTCCTGTGCTTTCGTCGGAGAGGTCGATTGCCCGTTGGTCTTCGCATATGACGCGGCTGGCGCGTTCTTGGTGGGTGGAACATAACCTTTGTTATGGGTCTGAACATCCTCCAGGCTCATAGCCAGTGCTTTCTTAAGATCCTCGTCGAAGTCATCGTCAACACGCGCATTTCGGGGTTGCATAGCCGATGTACTGCGGTTCTTATGAGGAAAAGATGAGGTTGACGCTGTACGTTGCTGACCACTAGGAGCACCCTTACTCGACTTGTCGGTGAGCTTTGCATAACATCCATCATCAACTCGTACAGCTTGTAAGATGCCTAGGTGTGGGAGGGGGAGGGTCTTGCTCGAGCACTGCTGATCGAAACAGTTCCCGCAGTTGCGACAATGATGCTTCCGGTTGGTGAAAGTGAAGGGGGTTCGGCATCGCATGCAGACATCGGAGTCGGTCCACTCAGGGGGCTGTCGCGACGAAAAGGGAAGTTAGTTTGTTCACTTCAGTGATAGATAGATGGCAGATATGTAATACGTACAGCGCTACTATCAATCATGCTGCTCGCGACAGTGACGCGAGGCGGGAATTGGAAGCCATCTTTCTGCAAGGCCTTGTACGTCTCTTCAATGTACTTTAAGTCATAGCGGCCTTCGGTAGCGGCAGCCCATGACTGTATCAACTCGAGTATCTTAGACTTGACTTCTTGATTCACCGCGGCGGGCCCGACAGCGTGGAGGAGAGAGGTAAGGTTGTCCATAAACTCTCTCGAAGCAACTTCAACGAGGAAGTGAGAGCCGCCATTCTTGACGCAGGTGTCTGTGAGGTTGAGGGCGCTGAGTTGCTGGTTGGGATTCTTGGCACCGATTCTCCGCTTTAGGGATCGCATGGCATCTTTCGGTTGAACTGTCCGGGAGCGGATGATATCGGATATCTCAAGGTTCAGGGCGATATCTTCCAAGCTGCTACTCGTAGCTTTCTCGATCTGCTCGTCCAAGGCGCTATTGGCCGAGGACGAGAACCAGCCGCCCATCATCTTGGGGAAAGCGGAAACGGACTTATCGACGTCACGGATGCAAAACAGAAAGCGCAAATTTGGTTGGTAACGGGCGATAAGGGATATATTGCTTGAAGATGTAGTAGGAGGCTTGAGAGATGAAGATATCAATCACTGCCTGTTGGTTTGAAGTATGTACCTGGATGGTAGGTAAGCGGCGCGCTGCATGCATGTGTAGAGGTAGGTAGCTGCGTAGGTAAGTAAGTAAGTAGGTAGGTAGGTAGGTAGTTGGTGGTCCACGGATCATGGGCGAATAGCACCGAGTCGGTTGGAGTCGTTAGGCAGGCATGATTGGTTCACTTATGCATTACGTATGTGGATTCCGGTATCCCTCGCAGTAGAGGGGGGGGGGTGTTTATCGACTACAAGCATCAGGCAGAGTTCCAATTCCCCATATTTCAGTCATTAGACGCCGGGCCCCACTAGCTACATGTATGTACTAAGTACCTATGTATCCGTAAAGTGGTAATAGATGCCTTGTAGCTGAGCGCTGACATGTACGGTACTAGGTAGGCAACCCTCCCAAGGTCGTGGACAAATCAACCGACACACTAAAATTTATGCAACACCACCCAATAAGGTTCTGGT
The DNA here is from genome assembly GCA_004155055.1 of Monosporascus sp. CRB-8-3. Classification (NCBI taxonomy): domain Eukaryota; kingdom Fungi; phylum Ascomycota; class Sordariomycetes; order Xylariales; genus Monosporascus; species Monosporascus sp. CRB-8-3. The sequence continues at coordinate 840 of QJNZ01001051.1, read as the reverse complement.
CACCATACCTATTAATTATTAAAAGAAAATATTTAAAATCAATATTACGATATAAAAATAAATTATATATATCGACTTATAAATTGCAATCCGATATCTTATAATACGATTTTTTTTTAAGAAAATATTTTTAATATTTATTTTATAAGCTTAACGTATTATATAAGTTCGCAAGTTAAACAAGCTCGCAAGCCGTTTTTTAGTACCTTTTAATAATAAATTCGAATTAATTAACCATAACATATTAAATCGACTAAAATTAATCAGATTCTTTTTCGTTAAACGTCTTTACAGCTTTTTTACAAGTACGCGTATTATGTCCGGGTTTACCGTAAACGTTACATTTCCGTTACCTTATTAAGATCAGGCCTTATTTTTGAGGTTATGTGGCTGCGCCTGCGGCGCAGCTGTGGCTAGGGCTTGTATTTTAAGTACCGACCCACAAAAACAACAAAACCTTAAAAATGAGGCCTGATAAAAAGTTGTGATTTTTTAGCTCCGTTTGCTGCGCTCCCATACAAATTTTTCAAAATCTATATTGGAAACTTATAAATAAAACAACAATAACAAATAATTAAAAAATAACAAAAAATACTGTTAGATACAGCTTTAAAATGGCTTTTTAACCATATATATAGCTTCCAAATCGGGGTTGGTTTGGTTAAGATATTAAAGAATAAAGTGAAAATTTCCGATTGCTGCATACCTTCTGACCGGAACGCCCTCATGGCTGCGATACAACAACCACAACCCGTACGGCCAAAAGAATAGCTGGACGGGCTTCTCCTATACTGAATTACCCTTGGAAGGCCCATGGCAAAATGATATACGCAGTGGTTG
>QJNZ01000107.1:14970-158011 GCA_004155055.1 Monosporascus sp. CRB-8-3 | reverse complement strand
TGTGCTTAGTGACGTTGTCGTCGACCTGACCTAACTGACCTTATTGTCGGCCTGACCTAATTGACCTAACTGACCTGGTTATCGACCTAACCTAACTAACCTAATTAACTTTATTATCAACTTAATCTAATTAACTTAATTAACATTATTATCGGCTTAGCTTAATTAATTTAATTAATATTATTATTAATAAAATAAATAAAAATTTAAATAAATATTAATTAATATATTTAAATTTTAATATATTTAAAATGTTTTTTATAATATATATATATATTTAATTTAAATGTTAAACCGGTAATTTATTTAATAATATTATTAATTTAATTATTTTAAAAATAAAATAAAATAAAATAAAATAATAATTTTTATAAATATAATTATTATTATAAAATATTTATAATTATATTATTTTAATTATTAATTTTTTTAACGAAATATTAAGTAATTTTTTTAAATTTTAAAATATAAATAAATGATTATTCGTAATTTTTTAATTTATATTTAATAAAATTAAATTTCGAAACTTTTAAATATTTTATTATTTATTTTTAATTTTTTTTAATAATTTTATTATACGAAAAATAATTTCCATTTTAAAATTGTTTAATTTTTAATTATTTTTATTTTTATAAATTAAATTATATACGAAAATTAAAAATAAAATCGAATATTTTTATTTATTTTTGAAATATATAAAAATTTTAAAAATTACGAAATATAAATAATTTATAATAAAAATTACTTAATATATTTTAATTATTTTATTTAATAAAAATTCGAAAAATTATAAAATTAATTAAAATTAAAATTTATTATCGTAAAATTAATAACGTATTATATAAATTTACAAATTAAATAAATTCGTAAACCGTTTTTATTAATATTTTAATTATTTAATTTTAATAATTAATTTTTTAATATTAATAATATAAAACGTTTTATAAAAAAATTTAAAAAAAATTTAATTATTTAAATTAAAAAATAAAATTTAAAATTTAATTTTAAAAAATTATATTTTATATATAATATCCTTAATTTAATAATTTAATAATTATAAACCTAGATATTTTTTTTAATTACGACAAACTTAAATATTTTATTTCGGTTAATTTTAAAAAATAATTAATTTAAATTTAACTTAAGTTACCGTATTTTTAAATAACACCGGCTTAAAAAAAACTAAATTAATTAAGGTTTCGGTTCCGTTACCGTATCGGCAATAATTAAAAATTAATTAAAAATTAATTACAATTAAAAGTATTAAAAATTAATTAATTAATTAGGTATATTTATCGTTAATTACTGTATTATATAATCCGTATTACGTTTTTCCGGTTTTTAATTAAAAAAAAATAATTTTTAAAAGAATATTTTCCGGTTACGTTTATATAAAATTATTTATATATATATATATAATAAACGGATTAATTTATATATATATATAATTAAATATTATAATAATATTTTATTTTATATATATAATATTTTTAAATTTATTTTAAAAACCCGATATTATTTTTAATATACCCGATTTAATATTATTTTTTATTTATGAAAATTAATATTAACCGAAAAAAAATTAATTATTTAACAGATTTTTAATTTAAATATATAAACGTTTTTTATCCAGTAGTAATACGTTAAAAATATAACGAATTTATTATTTATATAATATATTACGGAATTTATTAAAATTAATTAAATATTTAATTTTATTAAATAATGAAAAAAATTCGAAACGCGTTTAAATCGAAAAATTAAGTATTAAAAAATATTATATAAAAATTTAAAAATGTTTTATAAATAATTTGAATTTATTCGGATTATTATTATAAAATACGGGATTAAAAAAAAATTTTTTATAATTTTAACGAAATAAAAATTTTAATAAAGTTTTTTAAAATAATAAATATAATAATTATTAATACCGAAAAACGAAAAAAATTTATATAAATTTAATAAAAATATAAAAAATAAATTATATTTATTTAAATTATTAATTTTTAAAATTAAATTATATTATTATTTATTATTAATAATCGATTAAAAAATTATATTAAATAATAATAATTAAATAACAAACTAATTAAATTTAAAATAAATTTAATATTTCGATTAATATATTCGAACGTATATAAAAATATCGAAATATTTTTTTATTTTTAACAGTTACGAAAATTATTATTGGATAAAATTCCAAAATTATTACGTTAATGACGATATTATTATATTTAATATATTTAAATATTTTTCATATAAATTTTAATTTTTTATCGTATTTTAATTTTTTTTTTAAATTTATGTATTCGTTATATATCGAAAATTTAATATAACGTTATTATAACGTTTAATAATATTAAATCCGGATTTAAAAAAATTAATTTCGTTTTATTTAATTTTAATGTGTTTTTTCCGAATTTAAAATATTTCTAATTATATTTATATTAATTATTTTCCCATTAATTTTTACCGGTTTTATTTATTTTTTATTTACGAATACCTTTAAAAATATTAAAAAAATAATAAATTATAAACGTTATTTATTAAAAAAAAATAAAAATTAATAAAATAATTTACCGACAAAAATCGTTAAATCGGCGAATCTTTTAATAAAAAGTAATTTATTATTTTTATACGAAATTAATTTGTTTTTTAAAAAAATTACTTAATTATACGAAACGAATTATATTTTAAATAAACGTTTTTAAAAAGGAAAAATATTTATTATATAAAAAAAATAAACTGTTTAACCGAAAAAAAAATTAATAAAAAATATAATTAATATCGGTTAAAAATAATTATTATAAAAAAATTAAAACGAAAAAACAGAAATATAACGTTTATAACAAACCCGGATATAATAACGTCCCATACGATTAAGCTGGACACACGATTGAGCTGGACACTTTTTTAGCCATTTTAACTCCCTATTTTTAATCGTATATTTCTTAACATTAATATTATGGAACGTTTTACAAAAAAAACGAGAATGAATTTAGCCGTTTAGGTTAAAAAACGAGACCCGAAACTTAATTATAAAAAGCTTAGTTTTATCTATAACGTCCCCTATTCTACTTTACAAACGCAATATAACGGTAAACGCACCCGAACCGATATTATTCCTTTTAAGCAAAAATTAACGCTAACCGAAAAGATATTAATTATTAACCAAATCCTTGACCTAAATATACGAACGTTTCCTATCCGGCTTTAACATGTTAAAAATATAGCGAATTTATTGTTAGCCTAGTACGTTACAAAACGCGTTAAAATTAACTAAGCGTTATATTTTATTAAACGGCAAAAAAAACTTAAAACGCGTCTATTTCGAAAAATCGATTATTAAAAGGTATTATGCGAAAATTTAAAGATATTTTGCAAATAGTTTAAGCTTATTCGGGCTACTATCGCAAAATACGGTATTACAAAAAAGGATATTTACAATTTCGATAAAATTAGATTTTTAATAAGGTTTTTTATAGTAACGGGCATGGTAATTACCAGTGCCGAAAAACGTAAAAAACCTAGATAGGCCCAGTAAGGAAATCGGGAATAGTTTACAGTAATACAAGCTGTCAACTTTCAAAATTGGGCCCTACCCCCATTTATTATCCTTACCGGGAAAAACCACCTTCTTCGCTAGTTCGCCGATAGCCCATTCTTATTTAACTAAAGGGTTGTTATAAGCGATAACGGCTGGACGATAAATAAACTAGGTTTAAAATGGGTTTAACATTTTAATTATTATATTCGAACGCGTACGAAAAAATCGAAACGTTTTTTTATCCTTAACGGTTACGAAAGTTACTATTTGATAAAATTCGAAAAATATTGCGTTAATTATAATATTATTATATTTTATATACCAACCAATTTTTCCTATTTACTTTAACCTTTCGACATATCCTATTTCTCCCTATTAAAACGCATTTATTCGCTATATATCGAAAGTTTTATACGACGTTACGTTACTTATATTACCAAGGAAGATTTTATCGCCGGTTTCCAAAATGCGTTTAAAACTGCCATAACGACCGATAACATTAAATCCGGATTTGCCGCAATTAGCCTTATTCCATTCGATTTTAATCGTATCCTTTCTAAGCTAAAAGTTCCAGTTATGCTTACACCGACCGTTTTTCCACTTACCTCTACCAATTCCGCTATTTTTTTATCTGCAAAAACTTTTAGGAATATTACCGAAACGATTTAATAAAGGCGTTATTTACAAAGGCAAATTAAAAATCACCAAGGTAATTTGCTAATAAAAATAGTTAAATTAGTTAATCTTTTAACAAAAAGTAACTTAATATTATTATACGAAAACGTTCTTTTTCGGAAAAAATACGGCCTATTACGCGAAACGAACCATATCCTTAATAAATACCGAAGGATTAAAAATAAACGTCTTTAAAAAAAAAGGACATTTACTAAAAAGGAAATACAAGCTTTTATAACTACGAAAAAAAATAATGGTAAACAATTGCAGTTAGCAATGGCCGAAAATAGTCGTCGTAAAAGGGTTACGACAAAAGAACGGAAGTGTAACGTCTGCGGTAAACCCGGATATAATACGCGTACTTGTGATAAAGCTGTAAATACGTTTAACGAAAAAGAATCCGATTAATTTAAATAGATTTAATATATTGTAATTAATTAATTAGACTTTGTTGTCGCGAAGTGCTGAAAAGTGTCCAGCTTAATCGTATGTCCAGCTTAATCGTATGGGACGTTACGTTTATTTATAAAAAAATTATAAAAATATTTAATTAAAAATATTCCGATTAATTTTAATTAATTTAATATATTATAATTAATTAATTTAAATTTATTATCAAAAAATATTAAAAAACGGTTTACGAACTTATTTAATTTGCGAATATATATAGTACGTTAATAAATTATAAAATAATTATTTTATATGAATTTAAAATTTAATAAAAAAAAATTAAATATTTTTAAAAAAAAATTTTTATATTAAATTAAATAAAAAAATTTAATAAAATTAAATAATAATCGATTTAAAAAAAGTTTTTTATTAATAAAAAGTGTAATTTGTAATAATTTGCCGTAAAAATTATTAATAATTATTATATTCGAAAATATTAAGTAAAATATTTATCGTATTAATTATTAATATACTTATTTCGTATTTTTAATTTAATTTAAATAATACGGTTTAAACTTAATAAGTTTATATAATTAATAATTAATAAAAATTTATAAAATTAAATAATTTACGAAAAAATTAAAATTTAATAAAATTTAAAAACCGAAATATATAATTTTGTTTTAAATTTTATTATATAATAATATTTTAATTTTTTATAATATTATCGAATTATTTAAAGTAAATATATTAATTATTTTAATTAATTAAAAAATAATATTTATAATATTTATAATTTTTAAAAATATTTTACATATTGTGTAATATATAATAAATAAATATAATAATATTTTGTAATTTTTATTAACTTTATTTTAATTAATATATTAATATTTTTAATTATTAAATATACGTAAATAATATATTTAAATTTTAAATTATTATTTACAATAATATTTATATAATTAAAAATATTTATAAAAATAATAATGTTTAAATTTTTTTAATTTTTTTAAAAATAATTTTACGTATTTTATTTAATTTTAAGATTTAATTACCGTAATACGTCAAACGAAATAATTATTTATAAATTAAATTAATAAAAAAATTAAAAATTAAAAAGGAATTATTTAATTAATTTAAAAAAAATAAACGGTTAACGATAATAAATAATTAATAATAATATATTTTATAATAATTTTATATAACGGAATAAAATTATTTATTTAATAAAGGTTTTATTTTTATATAAAATATAAAATATATAAATAATGATTTATTTTTTTTTATTTTTCAATTAAAAAAAATTAAATTAAAAAGTTTTTAAATAAAAAGTAAAAAAACTTATAATAAACGTAAAAATAAAAAATAAAAACTTGGTTTCGATATTTTTTTTAAATTTTTATATTTATTTTAATAATAATTATTAAAATATTAATATAATATTTTTATGTAAAAATAATAATTTTAATGAAAAAATTAAATAAATTTTATACGTTATTAATTTTTTTAAAGAAAATATAATTATAAAATTAAATTAAATAAATAAATAAGTTATAATATCGGTTATTAAGCTTTATTAAACTTTAATTTTTTTATAACTTTTATTAATAATTATTTTTAATTAAATTTTCAACGGTTTTCGTAATCCGAAATAATTAAATAACTTATCGTTTATAATTTTCTTTATATTAAATTAAAAATTAAATTTCGAAATTTCTAAATTTTTTATTAGTTATATTTAATTTTCCTAATAGTTTTTTTATATAGTCGATATTTTTTATTATAAGGTCGTTTAATTTTTAATTATTTTTATTTATATTAATTAAATCACATTTAAAAATTAAAAACAAAATTTAATCTTTTTAGAAAAAATCGGTTAAATTAATAAAAGTATTAATATTTTTAATTTATTTTAAACTTTTATTTAATTTAAAAACTTTAAAAAAAAAGTTTTCCGTTAAGATTTTATAATTACGGAATACCGGTATTTTATAATAGGAATTACCCGGTATATTTTAATTATTTTAATTAATAAAAATTTAAAAAATTATAAAATCGATTAAAGTTAAATATAATTAATTTAAAATTTTTAACTTTTTTTTTAATTAATATTTAATATGTTTAAATATAAAATTAAAAAAAATTATAAAGTAATTATTTTATACGGATTTAAAATTTATTATAAAAAACTTAATATTTTTTAAAATATTATTTATGTTTTAAAAAATTCCTTTTACCGAATTTTAAATTTAAAAATATAAAATTTATTAAGGTTAAAATTTGTCGGCATAATATAAATAAATTTCTTAACTGATATTAAATAAAAAATTACGTATTTACGGGAATTTAATAATCGGTTTCGAAATAAAATTTTTCGTAACCGAAATATATAATTTATTATTATTATAAAAATTATTAATAATTACCGTATTCGAAAATATTAAATAAAAGATTTATTATATTAATTATTAATATAATTATTTCGTATTTTTAATTTAATTTAAATAATACGGCTTAAACTTAATAATTTTATATACGTTATTATATATTAATTTAAAAATTTTAAAAAAAAAATTAAAATATAAAAATATAAATATAAATCGGTCGAAAATAAAATTTAAAATTTAAAATTTAAATAAAAAAAAGTAATAATATAATAAAATAAATAAATAATATCGTAAAATAATTATAAAATATATTTTATTACGGGAATATATTTTAATAAAAACCGTTTTAATTAAAAATTATACGAAATTTATAAAATATAAATATTTAAAAAAATATTTTATAAAACGTTTAAAAAATAAAAAATTTATAGGAAATTTTTATTATTATTAAAAACGATAAAAAAAAATTAACGTTTTAAAAAATAACGAAAAATATTTAAAAAAATAATTTATTAAAAAAGTTTTAATTTTCCGAAAAAAAAAGGAAAAAATTAGGTTAAAAAAAAGTAATACGTAATAATTCTGGTAATTCGGATAAATTATTTTTCAATTTATTTAAAAATTTTGGAAAACGAAAAAACCGGTATAATAATTTTTTTAATATTTTAAATAATTTTAATAAATTAAATATTCGTTTAAAAAATATTAAAAAGTTTAATAATAAAAATATAAAAATACGTTAAAAATGTTTTAATTTTTTATTAAAAAAATTATTTAATAAATTAAATTAATTAAAAATTAAAAAAAAACGTTTTAATTTTTATTAATAAAAAACTAATTATAAAAACAAAATAAAATTAAAATAAAGTAATTATTTATATATTATAAAAATGGCCCAATAGCTTAGTAGTCGTAAGCCTGGGTGTCTTTTTTAATTAATACAGGCTTGGGCACCCTGTTAATTAATCGTAAGAGACAGCTGGTTTAAATCCAGCTTGGGCCTCCGTTTTTCTAGGTGCCGCCAATTTAAAGGAGCTGACTAATTGGGGCTTCGGCTTTGCCACCGTGTCGGCGACAATTAAGGGGTGGCTAAAAACCAGTTATGATTAAGGGCGTTAGGAACTAATTAATCAATCGGGTGTATCTATCGTTAGTTGCCGTATTACATAATCCGCATTACGTTTTTCCGGTTTTTGCCAAAAAGGGACGGTTTTTAAGGGGGTGTTCCCCGGTCGTATCGTGTAATCCTTTGTGCATATACTTAGTGAATAGATTAGCTCCCTGTATGTATGTATATAGCTAGATACCTCAATAGCACTTTACCTTGCATATATTATAAAAATTATTATTAAAACATATTAAAAAATGTTATTAAAGTTAATTATAAATTATAAAAAAAATATTAAAAAATTTTTAAAAAATTAATATAATTATAAATAAGGTAATATCCTATATAATTAAATTAAACACTTTTTTAACTATTTTAATTCCTTATTTTTAATCGTATATTTCTTAATATTAATATTTTAAAACGCCTTATAAAAAAATAAAAATAAATTTAGCCGTTTAAGTTAAAAAATAAAACCCGAAACTTAATTATAAAAAACTTAATTTTATTTATAATAACTTTTATTTTACTTTATAAACGTAATATAATAATAAATATATTTAAATCAATATTATTATTTTTAAATAAAAATTAACGTTAACCGAAAAAATATTAATTATTAATTAAATTTTTAATTTAAATATATAAACGTTTTTTATCCGGTTTTAATACGTTAAAAATATAACGAATTTATTATTAACTTAATACGTTCTAAAACGTATTAAAATTAATTAAACGTTATATTTTATTAAATAGTAAAAAAAATTTAAAACGTATTTATTTCCAAAAATCGATGATTATCAAATATTATATATAAATTAAACTTATTTAAGTTATTATCGTAAAATGCGGTATTATAAAAAAAGATATTTATAATTTCGATAAAATTAAATTTTTAATAAAACTTTTTTTAATAATGGATATAACAATTATTAATATTAAAAAACGTAAAAAATTTAAATAAATATAATAAAAAAATCGGGAATAATTTATAATAATATAAGGTATTAATTTTTAAAAATAAGCCTTATTTTTATATATTATTTTTACCGGAAAAAAAATATTTTTTTCGTTAATTTATTAATAATTTATTTTTATTTAATTAAAAAGTTATTATAAATAATAATAATTAACTAATAAATAAATTGAATTTAAAATAAATTTAATATTTCGATTATTATATTTAAATACATATAAAAAAATTAAACCGTTTTTTTATTTTTAATAATTATAAAAACTATTATTTAATAAAATTCAAAAAATATTACATTAATTATAGTATTATTATATTTTACATATTAATTAATATTTTTTATTTATTTTAATTTTTTAATATATTTTATTTTTCCCCGTTAAAACGCATTTATTTATTATATATTAAATATTTTATATAACGTTACGTTATTTATATTACTAAAGAAAATTTTATCGCCGGTTTTTAAAATACGTTTAAAATTATTATAACGACCAATAATATTAAATCTAAATTTATTATAATTAATTTTATCTTATTTAATCCTAATTATATTTTTTCCGAATTAAAAGTTTTAATTATATTTATACTAATTATTCTTTTATTTACCTTTATTAACCCCATTATTTTCTTACTTATAAAAACTTTTAAAAATATTACCGAAATAATTTAATAAAAATATTATATATAAAAATAAAGTCAAAATTATTAAAATAATTTGCTAATAAAAATAATTTAATATTATTATACGACAACGTTTTTTTCGGAAAAAAAACGGTTTATTACGTAAAATAAATTATATCTTTAATAAATGCCGGAAAACCGAAAATAAACTTGTTTTTAAAAAAAAAATTATTAAAAAAATAATATAAACTTTTATAATTATAAAAAATAATAATAATAAATAATTACAGTTAATAATAACCGAAAATAATTGTTATAAAAAAGTTATAATAAAAAAACGGAAATATAACGTTTACGGTAAACCCGGATATAATATATATATTTATAATAAAACGGTAAATACGTTTAATAAAAAAAATTCGATTAATTTAAATAAATTTAATATATTATAATTAATTAATTAAATTTAATAATTGCGAAATATTAAAAAATATTTAAGTTAATTATATTTAAAAATATTAATATTTTATATATAATTTATAATTAATTAATATTTTCTAATTTACCGGAAAAAAATATTTATTTAATAATTTTAATTATTTATTAATATTATTATTAAAAAATAAAACCGATATTCAAAATTATAAAATTATTAACGTAATAAGTTAACGTATATAAAATATTTTCTTATATTAATATTTAATTTAATTCGAAATATTTTAAAAAAATATAAACTTTATATTTTAAAATAACCGTATAAAAATAATAATAAAAAAGCCGGTTTTTTAATATAACGGTTAATTATATAATTTTATTTTTAATAAAAATAACAAAAATAAAGGTTTAAATCTTATTTAAATTAAAAATTATAATAATTTTTTAATAAATTTTTTAAAATTTTAAACTTCATTTTAAAAATTACGTAAATAAAATTACTTAACGTAAAAAAACGTATTTATAATTAATATTTTTAAATATTTACGGTTAATATATATAAATTGCAAATTATTTTTTACAATAATTTTTATATAAATATTATCCTTTATATAATTAAACGTAACGTAATATACAAACGAACGGACCAAACAAACGAACGGATTAAATTGGCCCCACTTTTTATTTAAACAGCTATAACTTTACGAATTTAACATAAATTTCGATACAACTTTATCAGATTCATTATTAATAAATATACTAACTATATATAAAATATAAAATTAATTAAATTTATTTTCGTAAAGATATAAATTTTTATATAATATTTTTACAATAAAAAACATAAATAATATATAATTAAATAACATAACGAAACCTTTGTTAAATAATGTCAAATTTAATATAACGTAATAAACAAATTCAAATTATAATATAATATTTTTTTCCATTTTAAAAAAAATTAATTTACGGAAATATAAAAAAATAAGTCGTATCTACTAGTAAAAAATACACTTTTATATATAGCTTACGTAATTTAGGCCTAGGATTTTTCCGAATTTCCTAATACGTTATTCTTCAATTTAAAAAAAATATATAAAGTTTTATTAATTTTTATAAAAATTTAGTAAAGTTATAAATTTTCAAAAATTCGATTTTATTATGTAAGTCCGAACGGTCCGCTCGCTTATACGGTCCGTTCGCTTGTATATTACGTTATATATAAAAGTAATTATTTTTTAATTTTTTAATTTTTAAAGAAATAATTATACGTATTTTATAAAATTTTTCTAATTAATTATTATAACTGTTAATATTATTTAAAATTTCCTCTATTAAACCGTAAAACTAAAAAATATAAGGTTTATTAAGGTTAAAATTTATCGGTATTACGTAATAATCGATTTCGGAATAAGGTTTTTTATAACCGAAATATAATTTATCGTTACCGTAAAAATTTTTAATAATTACCGTATTCGAAAATATTAGATAAAATATTTATTATATTAATTATTAATATAATTATTTCGTATTTTTAATTTAACTTAAATAATACGGGTTAAATTTATTAACCTTATATAATTATTAATATAATAATAATAAATTAATTTTTATAATAATTAAATATATGAAGTTTATTATATTTAAAAAATTTACGTATTATATAAATAAATCGATTTTTTTACGTTATTATAATCACGTAATATTAAATATTTATAATTTAATATTAATAATATAAAATAATTTATAAAAAAGCGAAAATAAATTTAATTATTTAAATAAAAATAATTACCAGAAATTTAAATATAAAAAACTTTATATAATATATAATGTTTTTAAATTTATTTTAAAAAACCGATATAATAGTAAAATTTAATAAATTAATATTATTTTTAATTTACTAAAATTAATAATAATCGAATAAATATTACTTATCGAATAGATTTTTAATTTAAATATATATATATTTTTATTTAATTTTTATATATTAAGAATATAACGAATTTATTATTTATTTATTATATTACGTTACGTATTAAAAATAATTATATATTTAATTTTATTAAATAATAAAAGAAATTATAATTCGTTTAAATTAAAAAATATATTATTAAAAAATATTATACGAAAATTTAAATTTATTCGTATTATAATTATAAAATATAATATTATAAAAAATATATTTATAATTTTAATAAAATAAATTTTTTAATAAATTTTTTATAATAATAAATATAATTTTTCTAAATATTAAAAAGCGAAAAAAAATTAAATAACGTTAAGAAATTTTTTTTATAATATAAATTATTAATTTTTAAAATTAAACGTTATTATTATTAATTATTTTTTTTTAAATAAAATATTATTAAAAATAAAAACGTTTAAATAATAAATAAATTAAATATTTAAATAAATATATTAAAACAAATATTGAAAATTCGAAATATTTTTTTATTTATAATTATTACGAAAATTACTGTTTAATTTAATATAAAAATTATGATATTATTATTATTATTATTATTATATTTTTTATATTTATTTATAATATTTATTAATTTTAACTTTTTAATATATTTTATTTTTCTGTATTAAAACGGTTTTTTTTATATTTTAAAAATTTTATATAACGTTATATTTTTTATATTATTAAAAAAATTTATTTTATTAGCTTTTCGACGCGTTTAAAGTTATTATAATAACCGATAATATTATATTAAAATTTATGCAAACGTAATTTGTTTTATTTAATTTTAATTACTTTTTTTTTAATTTAAAAGTTTTAATTATATTTATATTAATTTTTTTTATTAATTTCGTTATTTTCTTATTTACAAAAAATTTACAAATTCTTAAAGTAATTTATTAATAAAAATATTTAAATTAATTAATTTTTTAATAAAAATAATTTAATACTTTTATTAAAAAAAATTTCTCGTAAAAAAAATCGGTTATTTTTTTTTAAATAACTTACGTTTTTAATAAATACTAAAAAGAAAATATAAACGTTTTTTTAAAAAAGAATAATAACTATATCAAAATTAAAACTTTTATAATTAAATATAATAATAATAAATAATTATAGTTGATAAAATTTAAAAATAAATATCGTAAAAAGATTTAAAAAAAACCGAAAATATAACTATATAATAAACCCGGATATAATACGTATATTTATAAAAAAAATATTAAAATATTTTATAATAAAAAATTTAATTAATTTAAATTAATTTATAACGTTATAATTATTTAATTTAATTTCGTATTATATAACGTTATAAAATAAACGATTTATATATATAAACGATTTATTTATATAATACGTTATAATATTTTTAACTTTATATATATATTAAAATTTTTAAATATTAAAATTAAAAATAATAAAATATTTATTTAATACTTATATAATTATAAGTAGTAAATTTATTTTCGAAATTATTTTAATTAAATTATTATAAATTTTAAATAATATTAAATTTTAAAACGTATAATAATATTTAAAACCTAAGTTAATAAGCCGAATTAACTTATATACCTTAAACACGATTATATATAGTTAAAATTAATATATTACTAACGTTATTAAAACGAGGGCATATTGTACTTGCCGCGGCGACGCGGTGGCCTCACGTATGTAGTAAACGGATCAGCTGTATGTACATAGCTAAATACCTCAATAGCACTTTACCTTGCATACCAGTATTTATTAATCCTTTAAAATAAATTTAATATTTTATTAATTTCGCGTAATTTAATTTAAGGTTTTTATTTTAAAAATATGTTATTTAAATATATTGTTATATAAAAAATAAAAGTTTTAAAAAGTATTAATATTGAATTACTATTATTATAAATAGTTATTAAAATTAATATTAAAAAAACTTCGTATTATAAAATTTAAATAGTTTTATATATAAAAATAATTTGCGAATAATTTTATAAAAATAAATTCATTAATGAAATTTAGTTACTTTAAAATATAATATCGGTAATTAGTAGTTTTAAATACCCGTATCAAGTGCATTTAAACCGTAGTTACTGCCTAGAATAATAGTAATCTAAGAGCTATCTTTTATATAGTTGAATATATATATAAAGGCGATTATCCTAAGATTTTTTTAATTTTTCTTAAATAATTATACGTTATTTACTAGATTGCTATATTAAATTATAATAATTATTAATATAGCAATAGCTTCTTGTTAATTAGTAATCGTAATATATTAAACAAAATAATTATTTACTGGTTAAGTTAACAGAAAAAGTGTGAAATTTAAAAAAGAATTATTTAACTAATTTATATATAGACATATATAGTTAATAATAGCAAATAAGTAATAAAAACGTATTTAAATATAATTTTTTAAAGTTAAGTAAAATACTTTACTTAGTAAAGGTTTCGTTTTTATACGGAATAAAAAATATATAAATAACGATTTATTTTTTTATTATAATTAAAAAGATATTTAAAAGGAAAAGTTTTATAGTAAAAGAAAAAAATAAAAGCTCGTAATAAACATAGTAATTGAGAAAAGATTTATTTTCGAAATTTCCTCAGAAGAAATTTTATTAGTTTAATAGCGATAATTAAAAAACCGACATAAAACCTTCATTTATAAATAACAGCTTTGTTTAAAATTACATAAATTTTATATATTTTAAAGTATTAATTTAAGTAAAATTAAAAAAAACGTTATAGTACGAAAATATATTTATAAATATAAAGCGGTTAAGAAAAAAATTGAAAATTCAAAAATTTAATAAAAAAAGCGATAATATAATAAAATCACTAAATACTGTCGTAAAGTAATTATTAAATATATTTTAACTCGGCGGCGTATTTTAATAAAAAGTGTTTTAATTAAAGGTAATACGAAATTTACGAAATATAAATATTTATAAAACGTTTTACGAAACGTTTTAAAGGTAAAAGACTTATAAGAAACGCTTATTGCCGTCGAAAATGACGTAAAAAAATATTAACTTTTTAAAATAAGCGAAACGAAGTTAAAAGGGTAATTTATTAAAAAGTTTAATTTTTTGAAAAAGGAGGCAGGTGAAAAAGAAAGAAAAAAGTTACGTAAAAAAGAAAATGTAGTACGTAAGAACCCCGGAGATTTAAATATATTACTTTTAAATTTATTTAAGAGTTTCGAAAAACGAAAAAGCTGTTATAATAATTAATTGAATATTCTTAATAGCATTTTAAGTATTAATAATTTAAATAATTTAAATAAATTAAGCGCTTACTTAAATAAAAGAAAAAGATTTTAAAAATTTTAAGAATCGAAATATAAAGTTACATTAAAAGGTTTTTAATTTATTGTTAAATAAGGAAAATTATTTAGTAAACTATGTTATTTAAGAGTTTTAAAGTAATCCTTCAATTTTTACCTTTAAAAAAAATTACTTATAAAGACGAAATAAAGATAAAAATAATTTAAGTAATTACTTTTTGTAAAAGCAATTATTAAAACGTATAAAAAAAGCGTTTAAAGTTAATTATAAGTATACAAAATTCGAAAATATTAAGGATTGTTAGGAAGATTTATATAATTATAAGTAGGGCTAGATAAAAGCGCCTTTAATTAAAATTTAGTAAAATTATATATAATAAAGAAGATTTCGTATAAATTATTCCGAAGTTTTAAAAGCTATTAAAAATATTTAAAAATTATAATATAAAGTTCGAATTAAAAAAATAGATTATGACGTTTTTTATTATTATGAAAAATTACGCTAATAACTAGTATAAAACGATTGAATTAATACTAAGAAAAACCGGTTATTTTTTAGTACTTAATTAACGATCTTAATAGTAGATTGTATAATTATATTAATAAAAACAATAACGGGAAATTTTATAACGTTTAAAAAGAAAAAGAAAAAAATAATAATAATGTAATGTTAAACGGCTTAAACTTAGCAACCTTGCATAGCGTTGAAATTATAAGGATAAAGAAGTTATAGCTATATCTAGCTGCTTTTTCTTCTTTTAATTAAAATAAAGGACTTAAAATTAAAGGATAAAATTCTAGGCCTAAGAATATAATATAATTACCGGTATAGTAATATTTTCTAGTTCCGTTTCCGGAAAAATTAACATCTTAACTTCCTTATATTCTGTTATATTTAAGGTATTATTTTTAAATAGCAGGTTTATTATAAGGGCTTTTAAAAGTAAAGTTGTCGGAAAATCAGCTCTTTTTTTAAAAAAAGAAAATTATTTTAAAGTTTTTTTAATCGTTTCGAACGAGATAAAAGCGTTTATATATATACAGCCGTTATCGATTAAATATAAAGGTTCGTGGATATAGTAACGTCCGAAAAAACTTCAAAGAATTAAAAGAACTATAAAAGAACTTAAAATAATAATTAAAAAAATAATAACTGAGGCTCTTCGTAACCGAGGCGTATAATCTATCATCACCGTGAAAACCATTGATAGTTGCCGTGTTCGAAGATACTGGGTAGAGTATCTATCGTGTTAATTATTGGTGTAATTACTTCGTGTCTTTAGCTCAGCCTGGATAATACGGCTTGAACCTAACAACCTTGCAAAAAAATAATAACGTTTAGAAAAAACGGAAAAAGTTAATTAGAAGATTTTAATATAAAATAATTAATAAACATATTCGTCACGTTATTAAATAAAAAATAAAAAAAGAATATAATTTAAACTAAAAAAAGAATTCTAAGTTTAATAAAAAAAATCGATTAAAACGTAATAATAATTAGCAGAAAATATAAAAAACCTTTATTTTAGTAATTTTAATTAGCGATTAGATATTATAACGATAATTCGGCAAACCTATTTATATTAATAAAGTTAAATTAGTTATTATAGTTATTATTAATGTTATATAAGGTCGTTGGGTTCAAGCCGTACAATCCAGGCTGAGTTAAAGACATAAAGTAATTACACTAATAATTAATACGATAAATACTTTACCCAGTATCTTCGAACACGGCAACTATTAATAGTTTTCACGCTGAATTATTAACGTTATTAAAGTCTTGTTAATAGTTATTAGTAGATTTATAAAAAGAACGAAGATAATTAAAATATTAAAATCTTTATATAAATCTAAAGAAATTAAATAAAAAAATACATTTTAAATTTAGTATAAATTTATTAAATAGGATTTTATAAAACAATAGTTAATATTAAATTATATATAGACATTTTTAATGATTTTAATACGACGGTATACCGAAATTAATATATTTATTAATTAGATTTAAAATTATAACGGCGATATTTAATAATAGTAAATAAACGAAATATTTCGTTAATATTTAATTATAATAGTAAATTAAGTATAGTTATAACAATTTTATTATTAAATTTTAAGGGAAGAATTTAAGAAAAGAAAGTAGTAATAATTATAATACGAAATAAAATAGGTAGAATAAGCCTTTATAAAATAAGAAAATTGAATTATTTTATTTTATTTATAGTATATACGGTAATATAGTAATAGATTATTCGAAACGGAATAATAATAATAAACCGTTAAAACGTAGTATAAAATACGAAATTAGCTTTATTTCGAATAGGTTTAAGGATTTGTATAAAACGGATAAAAAGATTTTATAATAGCTTTTAAAAAAATAACGAGGTTTAAGTAATTCTATAATAACCTTAAAGTTATAAAAGTATATCGGTAAATATAGTTATTTATTATTAAATTATTAAAGACTTAAAAAAGGTTTTAATTTATGCCTTTAAAATTATAAGGAAAAAGAAATTATAAATATATCTAGTTATTCCCCCCTCCCCCCTCCCTTTTAAAGTTAAAAATAAGTTGCTTTAGCTAGCTTAGGCCTCGCTCGCTTGTAGCTTATATATTACTTTTTTTTTCAGCTAATTAAAGTGCGTATTCCCGTATTAAGCGAGCGAAACCTAAGTTATAGTTGCAGAAAAACGAGCTCGTTTGGCATTTCCTTAACAAAATTATTAATTTTCCATTGATTTTTTTAAAAATTAAAAGATTTATATAGAAAAACATTATAACGTAGTTAATTTAAACCCTATAAATATGAAACTTTATATACGCGTCGAATATAAGTTAATATATATATATATATTTTTTTAATTTTATTAAATAAAAAATACAGTTAATACGGCTAAATTTGGGTTTGGAAAATAGGCAACCGTAACGCCTTTATAGCTGCGACAGCTTAACCATCGGTCGCATTATCGTGCACCGGGCGTCCTAGGGATATTTCATATTTGAAAAGGCCGTATATTAATTTTTTCGGCCGTATAAGCTGTAATTGTTATGTTACATCTATAAAAGGTTTCGGACTTAATTAACTGGAACGCCTTCTTTACTGTAATAACGTAACTACCGCGTACGTTATTTTGCTATGAATTTTCTAAAGGTAATTTAATATAGGAAAAGCCCGTCTAGTTATGTTTTTTAACCGTACGGGTTATAGTTGTTACGTTATAATCATAAGGGCGTTACGGTTAAAAGCCTTATATTAATCGAAAATTTTTACTTTATTCTTTAATATTGCTACCAAACTAACCCCGAGTAGGAAGTTTTATATATAGTTAAAGATCTCTTTTAAATCTATATATAATGGTATTTTTTATTATTTTTTAATTATTTGTTATTAGTATTTTATTTAGAAGTTTTTTATATAGATTTTAAATATTTTATATAACAATACGTTAATTAAGGCTAAAAATCATAACCTTTTATTAGGCCCTGTTTTAAAAGTTTTGTTATTTTTATAGGTCTTTTGTAGGTCGGTACTTAAAATATAAGCCCTAGCTACAGCTGCGCCATAGGCGCAGCTACAACTTTAAAACCAAGGCCTAATCTCGATAAGCTAAAAAATAAGGAACTTAAGATTAAAGGATGAGATTTGCTATTTGTGCTGTATCCCCCTTGCTATTCGTACTGTATGCCCCACCTTCCAGCTGATACACACCTAGCAGTCAGTTTCCTACTAGTTCTACCTCTGAGACCCCGCTTTATTTAAAACCAGGAAAACACACCCCAATTTCGTATATTACAGGCTCTTATTAACAACTTTAATTAAACCTTTATATATGCCATCCCAGTATTTCGTAAAATAACAACGTAATTTAGCTAATATCTTAATTAAATTATAACTAAAAGCGTTACAATTATAATTGCAACTGTAATTACAGCTAAGAGCTAATAGGTAGCAGATTTATAGCGGCTGTAAGCAATTGTTAAAAGTGGGACACAGTACGAATAGCAAGGGGGATATAGCACAAATAGCAAATCTTTAAAGGATAAAACTTTAAGCTTAAGAATATAATATAAGTGTTAATAATATTAAATTACAAGCTTAATATTTTTAAATTATTTTAAATTTATTAATATATTAAAAAAAACTATTTTTATAAATAAGAAATATTTACCGTAAAATCTATTAATAGTTGCCGTATTCGAAGATACTGGGTAAAGTATCTATCGTATTAATTATTAATGTAATTACTTTATATCTTTAACTCAGCCTGGATAATACGGCTTAAACCTAACGACCTTGTATAAATAAGAAATATATAGTTTTAACTTAGTATAATAATATAATTTATATTTTTTATATATATAAGTTTAAAGCTATTTTATAGCTATAGTAAAATATACTATAATTAATTACGTAAGATTTAATTAAAAGATTTACTACTTTTACCTAGTATATACCTAGTATATCTACTAGTTCGTACTTAATTTTCTCTTAAAAACCTGCTTTTATGAAATACCTTTATGTTTAATTAATTTATTAAAGCGTACTTTTACAAGGTAAAGTACTATTAAGGTATCTAGCTATATATATACAGCTGATCAGTTTACTAGATATATGTACACAAATAATTCTGCATAAACGCAACCGGGGAGCACCCCTTTAAAACCCGTCCCTTCTTAACTAAGGACCGGAAAAACGCAATACGGGTGGTAGATATACGGTAACAAACAAATAGTTACGTATACGATTAATTTTAATTAATTCCCAAAACCCCCAACTACTCTAATTAATCGCCGACACGGTAATAGAGCCGAAGCCCTAATTAATCTAGCTTCTCTAGGCTGACGCCACTTAAAAAAAACGGCGGCCTAAACTGGATTCGAATTAACCGTCTTTTGCGATTAATTAAAGTAGGGTACTTAAGCCTGCATTAATTAAAAAAGATACCCAGGCTTGCAACTACTAAGCCATTAAGTTAAAGCGTACTTTTATTAATAAAACTTAATATAAACTTTAATTATATTTTATAATATTTCTTAAATTAATATATTTTTAATTATTATAATATTTTTATAAATTTATATAATACTTAATACCTATTAATTATATTAGTTATAGTTAAATTAAATACTTATACGCCTAGCTCTAGTTCGAAATAGCCTATTACGTATTAAGGACAGTATATAACAGCGAGTTTTTATTAACGGCGTTTATAGTCCAGGCCAGCCATAACGGTTAAGGTTATCGCCACCCTAGCTGCTGTAGACGGTGCCGCGGATGCCGATAAAGCTGTAGATACTGTTAACGGAGTTATTATTATTACTGCTGCGAAGCTTTGAAAAAATTAAAGAAAATTAAGGACTTGCAATTACAACTGTAATTGTAGCTGTATATAATTATGTTGTCAGGTGGCGACGGTATAGCAGGTGGTGGCAGGTGTAAAAAAGTGGGACCACTGCAGAAATAGCAAATCTCTTACGTAATTAGTCAGGTTGTCGGTATCCTCCCGTAGCGGGGACCTAGATATTTGTTCGAGGAAGAATATGCGATTTGGACTTCTTGACAATTTATCTTAACACATTCCGATTACCAACGTGCCAGTAATTGCATATTCTGAATACATGCACGTTCTGATGTCGAACCAATTAAGTTCAAGAATTTGGGTAAGGGCTATCTGCAACTGTGCGATAACAGCCAAATTTGTTAAGCGCCGATTCCCAGCCACCCAATCACCAAACCTGTATGAATTTTTCTACTTTGCTTCCGTTGAATTTATTTCAATGCACGAAACCGAACTGCTCTACTCCTGTGCGTGTATACTCGTGCTGAATCGGGGCTTAAGAAAAACCAATTTCGAGTCGATTGTCACTATCGTCCAACAAAGCCTCAAAACATGGGCCACCACAATCGGCACTTCGCGGGCGATCCAAACTCGCTAGAGGGAGCTTGGAGCCCGCCATCTAGCGCAGCGAAGTAAGTTTTGACACACTGGGGGTTGTTTCACTACGGAATTTTAGACGATTAACCGTGGACCATAAGCTTTTGTGAGGAAGACTATGCCATTACACGGTATCTCGCCGAGTTCATCAACTCCTTGACAAATCTCGCCTACGGTAGGTCGCCCCAAAATGAAGCTTCCTCGCGCCGCGATAGTGGATCCGTCCGAGCCGAACAGGCACTGACATTAGTTAGTTTTTCTGGCCCTCCGAGTAATGTACGGACCGGGAAGTCGCGGGTTGCTGAGGCCGAAATGGGACTTCATGTCACTTTCACTCCTGAACCTCGGAATCGGCTCGTTCCTCTTTCACGCGACACTCCGCCAAACTCTCCAATTTGTGGATGATCTCTCGATGATTATCCTGGCATGGTCTATGCTGCAATCGGTAGTCGTTGTTCGACAATCGCCTGAGAAAGCTCGAGCGCTTTCGATCCTCCTAGGCCTTGCTGTCGCTCTATTCTGCGCATTCTACGTCTGGTCGGGGAAGATCATATACCATGTAATCGCTTTCGCCACCATGATTGTCCTGATTGCTTCAAGATCGCAATATCTGTATCACTGGAAGCCCATATTTCTGAAGGATAAAGGCCAATCCTGGAACATTAGAACCTGGCAGTCAATCTTTACGTGCCTTTTCGGGTACGTTCTCTGGAACATTGATCTCGAGTTTTGCGCCGAACTTCGAGCTATACGGGAACAAATCGGTCTGCCTTGGGCGTGGTTGCTTGAGCTCCATGGGTGGTGGCACATTCTGACTGCTATCGGCGCAAGCCAGTTCATGAATGTAGCCAGGGAGTTTCACGGAGAACTCGAAAGTCAGAAACGGAGGTAATACGCCGGTATCCCAGGAATACCTCAGATCCAGGCGCCTAACTTTTAAACGCGGGAGATAGACACTGGGAGATTACATTGAACCATTGAGACCCAAGGCTATCTAGACATTAAAATCGATATGGATATTGATACACTTGTGAAACTAAAGTAGCCGAAACAAACTAATCCTTTTAACCTTTCAAGCAAACGACACAGCCTTCAGCGCTCGAGACAACCAGTTTCAATACTTGTTTCTCCTCCCCTACCTTGACGACAGGTTCCGTTTTTGGCACTTCCATGGAGGGAAATACCTGGACCATCCTAGCTACCGTGTAGGATACCAATAGGTACGCAAATTCCTCTGTGGATCCCTGGTTCGCATTCGCTTTTTTCTTTGGATTTGTCATCGTCTAGGAAATTGAGAGAATACTTACGCCAGACACAACCTTGGTCCCGCATTGAATGGCACATATGCGTACCCAATGCCCTTCAAAGCATCTTCTTCCCAGCGGTCAGGTCGGAACTCGTCTGCATCTACACCATAAATATCTTTTCGCCGGTGCATGACGTAGACAAAATAGCCCACTCCCTCGCCTAGCCGAACGAGAACGGGAGATTTTCCATCTGGACCGCCTCCAGTTGGAGAGGTTGTGAGTCGAGTAGCTTCTTGGGAATTGACCGGAACAGACGGGTAGAGTTGCAGTATTAGAGTGGTTAAGACGAGCCGCGTTTGCATAGACCATTAGACAAGGTAGAGTCTTACGTATTTTCCTTGATATCATTTTAGAAAAAGGACTTGGCTTTAAATCGTCTTTTGTTAGCATTAATGCATCCTTACTAATGCTACAAGGCTCTGAACGACAACGGCTTAGGGGACTAATAGCCTAATAGTAACGTATATATCAGTACATATAATAAAACTAGGGACTTACAATATAGCACTCGTATCCATTCTAAATCCTAAACCTAAAAAAGTTACCGCCGTTTTAGCTGACGTTATCTATATATATAAATAGTAATATCGTAGCTCTTCCGAGCTGGCGTTAAAGCCCTTTTTTATAATTACCTTAATTATCTTACGATAACTTTATAACGTTAATCTTTTTTTTAAAAAAAATTATCTTAACTTAACGCTTCCGTCGTTCGGGGAAAAAATAATAAAAATTCCGTATCCGTATCTTAAAACTTTAAGTTTCTTCGTAACGATATAAACGAAAAAATTATTGTTTAAAAATCCGTTACTAATATTATCTTTTTCAAATAAATTATAACTTAACTTAACATTTAATTAAGTTGATCAAAATAAAATGAAATGTTTTATAAAAATATAACGTTTAAAAAAAAACCAAAAAAAAACCAAAAAAAAAGAAATTACGTTTATAAAGCTTAAATTTTTTAAATAAGATAAAACGTTAAATTTATTAAAATGTTTATTAACCTTTTTTTATATAATAAAAAATAAATCTACAACCGAATAACGTACTATATATACAAGTCGGCAACTTTTTAACACTTCTTAATAATAAATTTAAATAAAATGATTATAACGTAATAAATTAATTTAAATTAATTAAATTCCTCATCGTTAAACGTTTTTATAATTTTCTTATAAATATACGTATTATATCCGGGCTTACTATAAACGTTATATTTCCGTTTCTTTATATAAACTTTTTTATAATAATTACCTTCCTTCTTAATTATAAAAGCCCTTATTTCTCTTATAGTAAACGTTCTCCCTTTTTAAAAACGTATATTTTTAGTTCTTCGGCGTTTACTAAAACGTAATTCGTTTCGCGAGAATAACCGTTTTCTTTCTAAAAAAAAGCGATTTCGTATAAAAATACCGAGTTATTTTTTATTAAAAAATTGGCCGCTTTAAAGATCTTTGTTAATAAGTTATTCTAATAATTTTTAATTTTCCTTTATAAATAACGTCTCTCTTAAATCGTTTTAATAATATTTTTAAAAAGATTTATAAATAATGAAATAACGAAATTAGTAAAAGTAAATAAAAAAAGGTCGGTATAAGTATAACTGGAAATTTTAATTCGGAAAAGATATAATTAAAATTAAGTAAAATATATCCCGTATTTATAAATCCGAATTTAAGATTATCGGTTATTATTAAAACTTTAAATACGTTATAAAAACCGGCGATAAATTTTTTTTTAGTAATATAAATAACGTAATATTATATAATATATAAACGCGTTTTAATACGAAAAAATAAGATAAATGAAAAATTAAACCTGATAAATAAATATATGAGAATATGTACCATTAGGTATCTAGCGTAACTAATCTATCCATTATATATATACATATTAGTTCTCATAAACGCGACCGGAGGGTACTTTTAAAAACCGTACCTTTTAAAAGGCCGGATAAAAAACCCGATTGATAGGAATCTTTTGATACGGTAATAAATACGATTACGTATACGATTGATTTAATTAGTTCCCTAAAGCCACCAATTACTCCAGTTGTTGCCGACACAGTAACGGAGCCGAAATTCCAATAATCTAGTTCCTTTAGGCTTGGCGTTACCTAGGGGAACGGTAGCTTAAGCTGGATTTAAACCAGCTATCTCTTGCAATTAATCGTAATAGGGTGCCTAAGCCTGTTGCAATTAAAAGAAACACCCAGGCTCGCGACCATTGAGCCATTAGGCCGATTAATAAATATATAAATATATAAAATATAATAATATTATTAATTTTATAATAATTCTCGAATTCGATCGATTAATAATTTTCGTAAGCATAAAAAATAAAAAAACCTTTTAAATTTTTAATATACGTTTTAATATATTTATCGACATGTTTAATATATTTTAAATATAAGTTATTTATTATCCAGCCGTTTTTATTATTAATAATTTTTTAATTAGGTTAAAATAAGTTATCGGCGAATTAACGAAGAAAATAATTTTTCTCGGTAAAGATAATAAATAAAAATAAAGCCTAACTTTAAAAATTAATAACTTATATTACTATAAACTATTTCCGATTTTTTATTAAGTTTATTTAAGTTTTTTACGTTTTTTAGTATTTGTAATTATTATATTTATTATTATAAAAAAACATAATAAAAATTTTATTTTATCGAAATTATAAATATTTTTTTACGTAATACCGTATTTCGTAATTATAACTTATATAAATTTAAATTATTTATCAAATATTTTTAAATTTTCGTATAAAACTTTTTAATAATTTATTTTTCGATTTAAACGTATTTTAAATTTTTTTACTATTTATTAAAAGTAAACGTTTAATTAATTCCGATACGTATCGTAACGTAGTAAGTAAGTAATAAATTTACCATATTTTTAATATATTAAAGCCGGATAAAAAACGTTTATATATTTAAATTAAGGATTTATTTAATATTAAATTTCTTTTCAGTCGGCGTTAATTTTCGTAAATTAAAAACGATATCGATTCGGGAGGATATATCGTAATATCGCGTTTTTAAAGTTAATACGGGGATATTATAAATAAAATAAAGCTTTTTATAACTAAATTTTAAGTCTTATTTTTTAATCTAAATAACTAAGTTTATTCTATCTTTTTTTATAAAACGTTTTATGTATTTATTTAAATCCTATTAATTTTCAACGTTTATTTATATCGAATATTAATCTTATAAATCCGAACGTTATTATTAAACTTAAATTCGATTTTCTAAGGTAATTAATTTCTTTCGAAACGTAATTTTTTTAATATAACGTATTATATAAGTAAGCTAGCTATATAAGTAAGCTGGCTGTTTTTGTCGACTTTTTTACCAACTTTTTTTAATTATTCATTTTTTACTATTACTAACAAAAAACGCCTTATATAAAAAACTAAAATAAACTTAATTATATAAAATTTAATTTTATATATACCGTTCTTAAATCCACCTTAAAAACTCGATATAACGGTATAACTATATAATCTAACGTTATACCTAAATCGCAAAAACTTACGCCAACTAAAAAAAAAAAAAAAAAAAAAAAAAAAAAAAAAAAAAAAAAAAAAAAAAAAATCGATTATTAAACGGATCCTTAACTTAAATACGCAAATTTTTCCAATTTAGCGTTAACATTTTAAAAATATGACAAATTTACTACTCGCATAGCAGGTTACGGAACGTATCGAGGTTAATTAAATATTTAACTTTATTAAAAGATAGAAAAAATTTAAATCGCGTTTAAATCGAAAAATAAATTACCAAAAAAATTCTAAACGAAAATTTAAAGGTATTTCGTAAATAGTTTAAACTTATTCAAACTATAATCGCAAAATACGATATCATAAAGGAAAATATTTATAATTTTAATAAAATAAAATTTTTAATAAAGCTTTTTATAATAACAGATATAATTATTACTAATATTAAAAAGCATAGAAAACTTAAATAAACCTAATAAAAAAATCAGAAATAATTTATAATAATATAAACTATTAACTTTTAAAATTAAACTTTGCCTTTATTTATTGTTTTCGCCGAGAAAAACTACCTTTTTCGCTGATTCGTCGATAACCTACTTTTACCTAATTAAAGAATTACTATAAGTAAAAACGGCTGGATAATAAATAAACTAAGTTTAAAATAAATATATTAAAACGCGTAGTAAAAATGTAAATCGTTTTCTTATTTTCAATAGTTACGAAAATTATTATAAAATTAACAATATTATTACATTTTATATACTTACTTATTTTTTTATCGACTTTAACCTTTTAATATATCTTATTTTTCTATATAAAAATGCATTTATTCGTTATATATCGAAAGTTTTATATAACGTTATATTACTTATATTACTAAAAAAGATTTTATCACCGGTTTTTACAACGCGTTTAAAACTGCTATAACGTTAGATAATATTAAATCCGGATTTATAAAAGCTGCATTTATTCTATTCGATCTTAATAAAATCCTTTTCGAATTAAAAATTCCAGTTATACTTATATTAACCGTTTCGCCGTTTACCTTTACCTACTCCGTTATTTCCCTACTTACAAAAACCCTTAAAATTATTACTAAAATAACGTAACGAAAACGTTATTTATAAAGAAAAATTAAGAACTACTAGGGTAGCTCGCCGACAAAAATAATTAAATCGGTTAATCTTTTAACAAAAAGTAACCTAATACTTTTATACGAAAACTTTTTTTTTTGAGAAAAATACGGCTTATTACGCGAAACGAACTATATTCTTAATAAACGCCAAAGGATTAAAAATAAACAGTTTTTTAAAAAAAAATATTTACTATAAAAAAACAAGCTTTTATAACTACGAAAAATAATAATAATAAACAATCGCAGCTAATAATAGCTGAAAATAATCGTCGTAAAAAGGTTTACGGAAAAAAACGAAAATATAACGTTTGCGGTAAACCCGGACATAATACGCGTATTTATAAAAAAGTTTTAAAGGCGTTTAATAACAAAAAATCCGATTAGTTTAAATTAATTTATTACGTTATAATTAGTTTATTTAACTTTGCTATTACGGTTTATTAAAAATTAGCTAGCTTACTTATATAGTACGTTACTTAATAATAATTAACGTAAAAAAATTAATAAAAAACCGTATTAATGTTAATAAATGTTTTATTTAAGTAATATCGACATTTAATTTTATTATATAACTTTAAAGCTCTTTTATATTTCGTAAAATTATTATTATTAAAAGTTAATTTATTAATTACTTTATTTTAAAACTATTAAAGTTTAAAAAACACCGGTATTAATAATGAAAATAGCATTTAGATTACATTAAAATTAATATATACTTTTAATAAGCGAGTTTTCGTATCAACGTAAAATTCGAAAATATTATATTTTTAAAAAGTTTTTTTAAGGAACAACTTAGAAATTTACGTTAAAAAGTATTAATTAAGGTTTATTAATAAAAATACTATAATTTTATACGTAATATAAAAGATAAATAAGTTAATATAATACAAGCTTAATAATTAACAACTTTTATAAAAGGGAGTAATAAGATATAAAGGTGTTATAAAAACGATAATAAAATTACGTAAGTCGGTACCCCCCCTCACGCTCTACCCCCCCAACGCGCCGGCGTTTTCTCATACAAAACCGTCGAAATTACTATATTTTCAAAACTTTATTAAAAATTCAATAAAAATGATAAAAATGAACAGTTATCGGAATTTTATTAAGGTTTACAATTTATATTTTTATAAATTTGTTTCAAATTACGTAATACGTAAGTTATTATGTAACCCATTAAATAACGTAAAAGTACGATTTTATATACGATTTTCACTATAAATAAAAACCGTAATATCTTTTTATTACATTAATAAAATTCTATAAAAAAATAAATTAATAAATTTATATATATTTTTATATAAGTAAAGTTGTTTTATATCCATATTTATTTTATTTATTTAATTTATTTTATTTATTTAATTTAATTTATTTATTTATTTTATTTTATTATTAAATTTTAAATAAAAATAGGTAAAATTTCCTATAACGTCTTATACGATTAAGCTGGATACATAATTAAGCTGGATACTTTTTAGCATTTCGCGATAATAAAGTCCAATTAATTAACTATAATATATCAAATTTATTTAAATTAATCGGATTTTTTTTTGCTAAACGTATTTACAGCTTTATTATAAGTACGCGTATTATATCCGGGTTTATCGTAGACGTTATATTTCCGTTTTTTTATCGCAACTTTTTTACAATAATTACTTTCGGCTATTATTAACTACAATTGTTTATTATTATTTTCCTTTATAGTTATAAAAATTTATACTTTTTTTCCAGTAAATATCCCTTTTTTTAAAAAACGTTTGTTTTTAATTTTCCGGCATTTATTAAGGATATAGTTCGTTTTGCGCAGTAAGTTATATTTCTTTTAAAAAAAAGCGTTTTCGTATAATAATATTAAGTTACTTTTTATTAAAAGATTAACCGATTTAATTATCTTTGTCGGTAAGCTACCTTGGTAATTTTTAATTTATTTTTGTAAATAACGTTTTTATTAAGTCGTTTCGGTAATATTTTCAGGAGTTTTTGTAGGTAAGGAAATAACGGAATTAATAAAGGTAAATAAAAAAACGGTCGGTATAGGTATAACTGGAATTTTTAATTCGGAAAGAATGTAATTAAAATCGAATAAAACAAAATTAATTGCGGCAAATCCGGATTTAATATTATCGGTTATTATGGTAGCTTTAAACGCGTTTTGGAAACCGGCGATAAAATCTTCTTTGGTAATATAAGTAACGTAACGTCGTATAAAACTTTCGATATATAACGAATAAACACGTTTTAATAAGGAGAAATAAAATACGTTAAAAGGTTAAAGTAAATAAAAAAAATTAATTAATATATAAAATGTAATAATGTTATAATTAGCGTAATATTTTTCGAATTTTATCGAATAGTAGCTTTTATGGCCGTTAAGGATAAAAAACCGTTTCGATTTTTTCGTACGCGTTTAAATATAATAATTAAAATATTGGATTTATTTTAAATTTAGTTTATTTAATATCCAGCCGTTATCGCTTATAATAACTTTTTAATCGGGTAAAAATGGGCTATCGGCAAACCAGCAAAAAAGGTGGTTTTTCCCGGCAAAGATGATAAATAAGGGTAAGGCCTAACTTTAAAAATTAACAATTTGTATTATTGTAAATTATTCCCGATTTTCTTACTGGGTTTATTTAAATTTTTTACGTTTTTCGGTACTGGTAATTATTATATCCGTTATTATAAAAAACCTTATTAAAAATCCAATTTTATCGAAATTATAAATATCTTTTTTTATAATACCGTATTTTACGATAATAACTTAAATAAGCTTAAATTATTTGCAAAATATCTTTGGATTTTCGCATAACATTTTTTAATAATCGATTTTTCGAAATAAACGTGTTTTAAATTTTTTTGGCTATTTAATAAAATATAACACCTAATTAATTCCGATATGTTTTGTAACGTATTAAGTTAATAATAAATTCGTTATATTTTTAATATATTAAAGCCGGATAGAAAACGTTCGTATATTTAAGTTAAAAATTCGGTTAATAATTAATATCTTTTCGGTCGGCATTAATTTTTACTTAAGAGGAATAATATCGATTCGAACGCATTTATCGTTATATCGCGTTTGTAAGGTAAAATAAGGGACGTTATAAATAGAATTAAACTTTTTATAACTAAATTTCAGGTTTCGTTTTTTAGCTTAAACGGCTAAATTCATTTTCGCTTTTTTTATAAGGCGTTTTATAATGTTAATATTGAAAAATATACGATTAAAAATAGGGAGTTGGAATAGTTAAAAAAGTGTCCAGCTTAATCGTATATTTAGTTCAATTATGTAGGACGTTATAAAAATTCGACGAAATATTATAACACTTAATATCGTTATAACGATAAATGATAATAACGTATAGTTTTAAAATTTATAACTAATTTGTATATTTTTATATTATATTTAAAGCGGTATATATTTATTTATTTGTTTTATTTAATTATTTAGAGTTTAAATATTAACAGATTTGTTAGTAATTTATATAGGAAAACGTTAAGGATTTTTGTAACGGCTAAGCTAGTTAACCAACTATTAAACTAAGTTGTACGGTTTATGTTAATAGTCGTATTGTAGGAGTCTAAGTAACAAAGATAATTTAATTACGTTTGGTAATATTAAAGGTATCTTAAGTAACTAAGTTGTATTATAAACTGGTATTATTTAAACTATGGAATTAATAAGCGTATATATTTTTTCGTAAAAACCTGGATCTCTTATAAATCTTATCGTCCCCCTAAATCTAAAAAGTATTAGATCTATATGGATTTAATTGGATTTTAAAAACAAAAAAAATTCAAATTACGTAATTTAATTTATTTAGGTCCTATTTCGGTCCGTTTAAATCGTTTCCGAATCCTCCCTGCTGTTAGGTTGTAATATGATATTTTTTTTTTTAGGATTTTTATTTTTAAAGATTTTTTTTTTTGGTAAGTTAATTTTTTATTATAAGTAATCGTATTGTTAATCGTAAATCCCGTAATCGTCCGAATTAAAAAAAGAGTTTCGAATTTTTAGTTATTTATATTATTAAATTTGGTTTTGAAATAATGCTGTATACGTTATATTTTGAAAAAGGGATAAAATGTTAAATAATAAAGGAGATTTATCGTTGTAATAAATGTATTAAATATCGTCGTTGTTGTAATAGGTCCGGTATTTCCGTTAATTCTTTTCGTCGTATTAAAAAGGAGAAAAATTATCTGGACCGTAAAAAAGCCGTAGCGGAGGAGATTTTACTACGTTTTTAGCAAAAGTTAAAGAAGAACTTTATACGTAAACAGCGTAATATTAATAAGATTATTAATCGTTTTCTTCGTTTTCGTTGCCAGAAACGGTTTTTTTATGTTTAAGGGGTAAAAATTGTTAATCGCGGCTTTTAATTTATAAATAAGTTAAAAAACCAGGAACGGTTAAAGGTAAACGTGTTATTTTTTATTTAAGTTTTTGTTTAAAACGATTGGTTTATTTTTAAGATATCCGACTGGCCGTTCTTGGATAGCGTAAATTGGAATATCTTTAGTTTTGGCGGTCCCGACGTCGTTAATAAAAGTTTTTTAACAGGCGTTAGGCGTTAATAAGGTTTTTGGCGGGTTTTTAGGTGTTTTCGGAATTTGGGTGATTTTTCTATTTAATTAAGTATTAGGTAAGTTCTTTTTCCTTTTATATGTTAAATATTTTTTTAATTTCGTATATCTTTTTTTTTTTTCCGCCTTTACGTTGTTTTGTGCCGTATGTATTTTGATGGTATTTGTTGCTAATTTGAATAAGGAAATATGAAAAACTGGATAAAGTTTAACTTTAAGTAATAACTTCAATTAGTAATTGTTTTTTAAGATTTTCTTAGTAATTTTGTACGGGTTAATATATTTAAAATTAAGTTTTTAATTTAGGCGTTTGGTTTTAATATTTTTAATAGTTAGGTAAATTATTTTCTTTTCCGAGAAGGTTAATCCTTTTAACCTTTTCTGGTTGTAATATTTGTTTATTTATTCGCGTACGAATTAAAGTTCTGTTTTTATTTTTTGATATAATTGTTTAAGTTGTTTTAAAGTAAGGATGTTACAACCTAACAGCGGGGAGGACTCGGAAACGGTCCAGTTAAACCGAAACAGGACTTAAGTGGGTTAAGCTACGTAATTTGGATCTTTTCTATCTTTAAGATTTAATTAAATCTATATAGATTTAATACCCTTTAAATTTAAAAGAATAACAAGATCTATAAAAAATCCAAGTTTTCATAAAGGATATATACGCTTATTAATTATATAGTTTAGATAATACCAATTTGCAATATAACTTAATTATTTAAAATACTTTTAATATTACCAAATATAACTAAATTATTTTTATTATTTAAATTTCCGTAATATAACTGTTAATATAAACCGTACGACTTGGTTTAATAATTGGTTAATTAACTTAGCTGTTATATATTGTAAGTTTTTATTTAATAATATTATTAAATTTTAAATAATTACTTAAATTGTTAAAATAACCCTTAATACCGAAAAAAGTATAACAGGTTAATCGTTTTAGGATAAATTTAAAGAATTAAAGGTAAAAATTCTATAATTTAAGGAAATAACTAGGAAAAACCTTAATGTTTTAAAAATTAAAGTTAAAAAGCTTTAACTTTATAACGGGAAAACTAATATTTAAAGTTTTCTTACTTAAATACGAATATACTTACGGTTTTTAACTTTCGATAATCCGGAAAATAAAATCCTTACCGTTACGGCGTTTTTTACCGGAAACGTATTTAACTAATTCGAATTAATTATAAGAGATTACCTGGAAAAAGTAAAAAACGATAAGGAGGTATTTATTAAAAAAATTTTCGCTTATTATTCCAATTTCGAAAAAAAATTAAAGGCCAATTTTAATAATTCCGATAAAGAACGTATTATTATACAGAAAATTTTGTAATTACGACAAAAAAGACCAGCCTTTAAATATGCAGTAAAATTCCGGAACCTAATAACTAAAACGGAATAAATAAACGAAAAAAACGATACCTTAATTAACGTATTTTATAAAAAATTAAAAAACAATATTAAAAACGAAATAATTAAACTGGAATAATTAACCTTTTTAAGTAAATACATAATTAAGGCGGTAAAAATCGACAATCGACAGTTTGAAAAATAATAAAAGAAAAAAAGGCAATACGCCTTACGATATAAATTTAACAAATTTAATTAAAAAAATAAACGTATTATATTTTTTACTTTATACGGAATTTAATTAAGCTTTATAAAAATCGGGGCGGTTCGATAACAAAACTAACTTTAGTTTAAATGTTATAATTATAATAAAATGGGATATAAGGCCTTTTAATATAAGGCACTTAAAAAACCTCGATAAAATAATTAAACCCCTATACCCGAAAAATAATAATAAAACGATAAAAAAAATAATAAAAAAACAATTAATATAATCCAATTACAATATACAGTAGCATAATGGTATAAGAATTATTTAGAATAAAAGGCCCTTACCGAAAAAAAGTTATTAACTTAATTCTAATAAAGGAAATAACAAAAAAAGTAAAACTAATTAACTTTATAAGGATAATTATAAGAACATTACAAATAAAAGGAAAACTTATACCTAGGAAAACCGGAACGATATATAAAAATCCATGCTGTTTATTATAACAAACCTAGGTATTAATCCTACCAGAAATAGAAAAAGGCGATTTATTAACGTATAACCCGAATATATTAATAAAGATTTAACTTTAAACGATAAAAAGGATTTAATAAAAACGATTAATAATAATATCGATATTTACGATCGTTCGTAAACCAAGACGAAGTTAATCAGAAAGTAACTTTATAAAACTGGCTACTTAAAGAAATATGTTTATAAAAAAACCTTTTTTGCTATTTTAAATAATGCAATTATTAAATAAAAAAGGAGTTGGTTTAGAAAATAATAAAAAAACATTATTAACAAATTATTACCGATTTGGGTATTTAATTAGCTTTTACCGCCGACCCAGAAAAAAAAAAGGCAATTAAAAAAAAAATTAAAAGTTTTATTAAGAAAAAATAATAGGATTCGGAAAACGAAAAGGAATACGGTAACCAATAAGAAAACGATAGTTCGTAAATAACATTATTAAACGAAAAAACGACCGAAACCTTTATAAAGCAAACCTACGAATAACCGAATATATAATAACAGCTTAAGTAATTATAAAAACAAATAATACGTATAAAAAAACAATTAAAAAAGTTTTAAATATAAAATAATCGGGACAAAAAGACGTTATGAAAACTTTTATAAATTTTAAAAGAACAACGTTATTTATAAAAAAGTTACGGGTAAATAAAAAGAAAAAGGTTAAATTATAACATTTTAAAAAGGTTTTAAATACGATAATTAAAGCTACTAGCAATAATACCATTACTATACGAATATGGATTAAAAAAAACTGGTATACCGTAATAATAAATTGCGGAATAATAACCGTAAATTATATTAATCCGGAAGTAATAAATTAATTAAGATTATTATAAAAAAAAAGAATTATTTTTATAAAGTTAAAAATGCCGAAAGCCAAAAATTCGTTTACGACGACGGATAAATTAAACGTAAAATTAATTATGTTAAAACTTTTATTAAAGGAAAAAAATAAACTATTAATTTCGATATTATCTTATTAAATAAATACGATATAATCCTCGGAAAATTATGGTTATGCCAGTATAACTTTTTAATTAATTAGGAAATTAATTAAGTAAGCTTTTACTTATTTCCCAATATGGAATAAAAAGTAAATAATACGAGATTTTAATATTTAATCGAAAAAAATAACGAATGTCGGTATAAGAATACGATAAAAACTTTATTACCTAAAAAAATAAAATATATTTAAAATAAAAAGTATAATAAAAAAATACGGTACGTTATCGTAAATTTTCGAATACGATTTTAATAAATAAACGACGATTTATAAATATAATTTAAAAAATTATTAAAGTAAATAACAAAGGTATTATTACGATATTATAAATATAAAAAGTTTTTTTAGGAAAAGTTCGATACGAAGTTATTATAATATAATAAATAAAATTATAAAATAATTTTAAAAAACGGTAAGATAATTATTTTTTATTTTATTTATAATTTAAACGAAATAAAGCTATACGTTTTTCGTAATTATTTGGAAAATAAGTTACGAAAAGGATATATATAACGTTTTAAATCGTTAGCAAGATATTTAATATTTTTCGTATTACGGAAAAATGGAAAATCACGATTTGTTATTAATTACCGATAATTTAATAATATTACCGTTAAAAATAAAATATTATTACTTTTAATTACTGAAATTAAGGACCGATTACGAAATACCAAATAGTTTACAGCTTTAGATTTAAAAAAAAGGTATAATTAAATCCAAATTAAATTTAAAAATAAATAAAAAATAACTTTTAAAACGAAATACGGATTATTCGAATATCTTATTATACCTTTTGGATTTATGAACGTATTAGCAACTTTTTAACGAATAGTTAATTATGTATTCCGAAAATACCTTAATATCTTTGTTATATATTACCTCGACGACATCTTTATTTATTTAAAAATAAAAAAGAAATATATAGGATATATTTATAAGGTCCTATAAGTTTTATAAGACGCTAACTTTTTAGTTAACGTAGAAAAAAGTACTTTTTATATTTAAAAAGTAAAATATTTAAGATATATTATTATTTTAAGATATATTAAAATAAACCTTAAGAAAATTACCGTAATTTAAAATTAGAAAATATTTATTAATATTACGGAAATATAGTTATTCCTTAAATTTGCTAATTATTACCGATAATTTATATAATATTTTAATAAGATCGTAATATTATTAATGGAACTTATTAAGAAGGATCGACGATTTGCATAGGTTTTAATTACGGAAAAGGCTTTTTAACAGCTTAAAAACGTTTTTACTAACGAATTTATCTTAATAATGTACGACTTAAATAAATTAATAAAATTTAAAACCGACGTTTTAAATTTTGCTTTAAAAACAGTAATATGTTAACGAAATAATAAAGGAAAGTTATATCTTATTACTTTTTACTTTTACAAATTATACGGTGTTAAATTTAATTACTTTATTTATAATAAGAAGTTTCTGGCTATCGTTAAAGTTTTTAAGGAATTTAAATATTATTTTAAGGGAAATTAGCATTAGGTAAAGGTATATATAAATTATAAAAATATTTTTTATTTCGTAATTATAAAAGAATTAATCGGACAATAATTATATTATGTTAAATATTTTTTAGAATTTAATTACGTTATTATTTATTATAAAGGATTAGAAAATAGTAAAGCGGATACTTTTAGCAAACGGCTAGATTTAAAGGATTTTAAAATAAAAACATAACAAATTATATTTAATTAAACGTTAAAAAAGTATTTACAATAACGATATATTAACATTATTAGAATATTTATATTAAATATATATAAAAAAATATAATAATATTATAATAATATATTTAAAAATTAAAAAACAAATAAGGTTTACGTATTAAAGGAATATTAAGAAAACTTAATATAAAAAATATATAAATATTAATTATATGGATATCCAGGAATTTATAAAATTTTAAAACGTTTACGACGAATATATTATTTTTTTAAAATAAAATTAACCGTATAAAAAATTATATAACGATATAATATTTATGTTAAAACGAAAGTTAAACGATATAAACCTTACGGAAAATTATAATTATTATTAATCGTTAAACAATTATAAAATTTAATTATATTTAATTTTATTACGAAACTTTTATTATTAAAAAATTTAATTACGGATATATATTACGATAGTATCTTTGTAATTGTTAACCGATTTATAAAATTTTCTTATTTCCTACCTTATAATAAAAACATAAATATTAAACAAATAGCATATATTTTTTTTCGATATATATGTAATATATATAAATTACCAGCGGAAATTATTTTAAATAAAAATACGACCTTTATTTTAAAATTTTGGTAAAGTTTAATAATATAATTTGGTTTAAATTATAAATTATTAAACGTTTTTAAATTATAAATAAATAAATAAACGGAAAAAATTAATTAAATACTGGAAACGTACTTACGATATTACATTAATTATAAATAAAATAACTGGGTTAAAAAATTACTTACTATATAATTAATTTATAATATTAATTATTACGACAGCATTAAAACGACTTTAACAATTACTAATTTTAATTTTATCCTAAAAATTTATAAAGAAATATAAAAAGAAAAACTAGTTAACGTTAAAATAATTTTTACCTTAAAATAATTTAAATAATTACATTAAAAAATAAAAATAAAATTTTAATTTATACGTAAATAAATAAATAAATACTATAACCAAAAAAAAAATTAAAAGGATTAACTTTCTCGGAAAAGAAAATAATTTACTTAGTTATTAAAAATATTAAAACTAAACGTTTAAATTAAAAACTTAATTTTAAATATATCGGCTTATACAAAATCGCTAAAAAAATCTTAGAAAATAATTATTAATTAAAACTATTACTTAAAGTTAAACTTTATCTAATCTTTTATATTTCCTTATTCGAATTAATAACAAATATTATTAAAATATATATAATATAAAATAATGTAAAAACAGAAAAAGGAAAAATATACGAAGTAAAAAAAATACTTAATATGTAAAAAGAAAAAGAATTTACTTAATATTTAATTAAATAGAAAAATTACTTAAATTCCGAGAATACCTGGAAACCCGCCAAAAATCTTACTGGCGCCTAGCGCCTGTTAAAAAGTTTTTATTAATAACGTTAGGATCGCCGAAATTAAAGATATTCCAGTTTACGTTATCCAAAAACGGCTAGTTGGATATTTTAGTAATAAATTAATTATTTTAAATAGGAATTTAAATAAAAAGTAACGCGTTTATTTTTAACCGTTCCTAGCCTTTTAATTTATTTATAAATTAAAGGCCGTAATTAATAATTTTTATTTTTTAAATATAAAAAAACCGTTTTTAACGGCGAAAACGAAAAAGGTAATTAATAATCTTATTAATATTACGTTATTTACGTATAAAATCCTCCTTTAACTTTTGCTAAAAACGTAGCAAAGTTTTTTCTATTACGGCCTTTTTACGGTTTAAACGGTTTTTCTTTTTTTTAATATAATAAAAAAAATTGATAAAAATACCGGACTTATCGCAGCGATAACGATATTTAATATATTTGTTGTAATAACGAATTTCCTTTATTATTTGATATTTCGTCCTTTTTTTAAAATATAACGTATATAGTATTACTTTAAAATTAAACTTAATAATATAAGCAGCTAAAGATTTAAAGCTTTTTTTTTAATTCGGACGATTACGGGATTTACGATTAGCGATATAACCATTTATAATAAAGGATTAACTTATTAAGAAAAGAAATCTTTAAGAATAAAGATTTTAAAAAAAGGGATATCGTATTACGACTTAATAACGGGGAGAATTCGGAAACGGTTTAATTGGATTAAAATAGGACTTAAGTAGGTTAAGTTACGTAATTTAAATTTTTTTTGTTTTTAAGATTTAATTAAATTTATATAGATCTAATGCCTTTTAAATTTAAGAAAACGATAAGATTTATAAGAGATTTAAATTTTCATAAAGGATATATACGTTTATTAATTATATAGTTTAAATAATACCAACTTGCAATATAACTTGGTTACCTAAGATACCCTTAGTATTACCAGATATAATTAAGTTATCTTTATTACTTAAATTCCCGCAATATAATTGCTAATATAAACCGTATAACTTGGTTTAATAGTTGGTTAACTAGCCTAGTTGTTATAAAGGATTATTTTAATATTAATTAATCCCTTTTTTCGTATTTCTTTATAGATTTCCGGGGTGAAATTAAAGTTAGTAATTACTGGAATTGTTTTAATGCTGTTATGATAGCTGGTGTTATAAGTTAGTTATGTAATAGGTAATTTTTTAATTTAGTTATTTTATTCGTAATTAATATAATATCGTAAGTACGTTTTTAGCATTTAGTTGGTTTTTTTCGTTTATTTATTTATTTAAGGTTTAAAAGCGTTTAATAGTTTATAATTTAGGCCGAGTTATGTTATTAAATTTTGTTAAAATTTTAAAATAAAGGTTATGTTTTTGTTTAAAACGATTTTTGCTAGTAATCCATGTATACTGTATATATATCGAAAAAAAAATATATGTTATTTGTTTAATATCCGTATTTTTATTATAAGGTAGGAAATAGGAAAATTTTGTAAATTAGTTAACGATTATAAAGATATTATCGTAATTGTAACGGCTAGGTTAGTTAACTAACTATTAAACTAAGTTGTACGGTTTATGTTGGTAGTTGTATTACGGGAATTTAAGTAATAAAGATAATTTAGTTACGTTTAGTAATACTAAGGGTATTTTAAGTAATTAAGTTGTATTGCAAGCTGGTGTTATTTAGATTATGTGATTAATGAGCGTATATATCCTTTATAAAAACTTGGATTTTTTATAGATTTTGTCGTTTCTTTAAATTTAAAGGGTATTAGATCTGTATAGATTTAATTAGATCTTGAAAATAGAAAAGATTTAAATTACGTAACTTAACTTATTTAAGTTTTGTTTTGGTTTAACTGAACCGTTTCCGAGTTTTCCCCGTTATTAGGTTGTAATACGATATTTTTTCTTTTAAAATCTTTATCTTTAAAAATTTTTTTTTTTGGTAAGTTAATTTTTTATTATGGGTAGTTATGTTGTTAATCGTAAATCCCGTAGTTGTTCGAATTAGAAAGAGAGCTTTAAATTTTTAGCTGTTTATATTATTAAGTTTAGTTTTAAAGTAATGCTATATACGTTATGTTTTAAAAAAAGGACGAAATATTAAATAATAATAAAAATTCGTCGTTGTAGTAAATGTATTAAATATTATCGTTATTGCAATAGGTCCGGTATTTTTATCGATTTTTTTTATTATATTAAAAAAAAGAAAAATTATTTAAACCGTAAAGAGGCCGTAATAAAAAAAACCTTATTACGTTTTTAATAAAAGTTAAAAAAGGATTTTATACGTAAATAACGTAATATTAATAAGATTATTAATTGCTTTTTTCGTTTTCGCTATTAAAAACGGTTTTTTTATATTTAAGGAGTAAAGATTATTAATTACGGCTTTTAATTTATAAATAAATTAAAAAGTTAGAAATAATTAAAGATAAACGCGTTGTTTTTTATTTAAATTTTTATTTACAATAACTGGTTTATTATTAAAATATTTAATT
Organism: Monosporascus sp. CRB-8-3; assembly: GCA_004155055.1. Taxonomy (NCBI): domain Eukaryota; kingdom Fungi; phylum Ascomycota; class Sordariomycetes; order Xylariales; genus Monosporascus; species Monosporascus sp. CRB-8-3. The sequence continues at coordinate 117,426 of QJNZ01000107.1, read as the reverse complement.
AGCTGTCTTTAAATAACGTAAACTGGAATATTTTTAGTTTCGGCGATCCTAACGTTATTAATAAAAGCTTTTTAATAGATACTGAGCGTTAATGAGATTTTTAGCGGGTTTCTAAGTGTTTTCGGAATTTGGGTAATTTTTTTATTTAATTAAGTATTAAGTAAGTTTTTTTTCTTTTCGTATATCGAATATTTTTTTTATTTCGTATATTTTTCTTTCTTTTGTTTTTACGTCGTTTTATATTATATATATTTTAATAATATTTGTTGTTGATTTAAGTAAAGAAATATAAAAAATTGGATAAAGTTTAACTTTAAGTAATAGTTTTAATTAATACTTATTTTTTAAGATTTTTTTGGCGATTTTATATAGGCCGATATATTTAAAATTAAGTTTTTAATTTAGGCGTTTAATTTTGATATTTTTAGTAATTAGGTAAATTATTTCCTTTTCCGAAAAGGTTAATTTTTTTAATTTTTTCTGGTTATAATATTTATTTATTTGTTTATATATAAATTAAAGTTTTGTTTTTATTTTTTAATATAATTATTTAAGTTATTTTAAGGTAAGAATTATTTTAATATTAATTAGTTTTTCCTTTCGTATTTTTTTGTAAATTTCTGGGGTAAAATTAAAGTTAACAGTTGTTAAAGTTGTTTTAATATTGTTGTAATAATTAGTATTATAGGTTAATTATACGGTAAATAGTTTTTTAACTTAGTTATTTTATTTATAATTAATATAATATCGTAAATACGTTTTTAACGTTTAATTAATTTTTTCCGTTTATTTATTTATTTGTAGTTTAAAAACGTTTAATAATTTGTAATTTAAGTTAAGTTATATTATTAAACTTTATTAAAATTTTAAAATAAAAGTTATATCTTTATTTAAAATGATTTCCGTTAATAATTTATATATGTTATATATATATCGAAAAAAAATATATGTTATTTATTTAATATTTATATCTTTATTATAAAGTAAAAAGTAAAAAATTTTTATAAATCGGTTAATAATTACAAAAATGTTATCGTAATATATACCCGTAATTAAATCTTATAATCGTTTAATAACTGGTAATAATTATAATTTTCCGTAAAATTTATATCGTTTAACTTTTACTTTAACGCAAATATCGTATCGTTATATAATTTTTTATACGGTTAATTTTATTTTAGGAAAATAATATATTCGTCGTAAACGTTTTAAAGTTTTATGGATTTTTAAATGTTTATATAGTTAATATTTATATATTTTTTATATTAAGTTTTTTTAATATTCCTTTAATATATAAACTTTGTTTATTTTTTAATTTTTAAGTATATTATTATAATATTATTATATTTTTTTATATATATTTAATATAAATATTTTAATGATATTAATATATCGTTATTATAAATACCTTTTTAATGTCCAGTTAAATATAATTTGTTATATTTTTATTTTAGGATTTTTTAAATTTAGCCGTTTACTGAAAATATTTGCCTTATTATTTTTTAATCCTTTGTAATAAATAATAACATAATCGAATTTTAAAAAATATTTAATATAACGTAATTATTATCCGATTAATTTTTTTGTAATTACGAAATAAAAAATATTTTTATAATTTATATATACTTTTACCTAATATTAATTTTCCTTAAGATAATATCTGAATTCCTTAAAAATTTTAACGATAACCAGAAATTCCTTATTATAAATAAAGTAATTAAGTTTAGTACCGTATAATTTATAAAAATAAAAGGTAATAAGGTATAACTTTTTTTTATTATTTCGTTAATAAATTATTACTTTTAAAGTAAAGTTTAAAACGTCGGTTTCGAATTTTATTAATTTATTTAAATCGTATATTATTAAGATAGGTTCGTTAATAAAAGCGTTTTTAAATTATTAAAAAACCTTTTCCGTAATTAAAGCTTATGCGAATTGTCGATTTTTCTTGGTAAGTTCCGTTAATAGTATTACGATTTTGCTAAAGTGTCGTATAAATCGTTAGTAATAATTAGTAAGTTTAAGGAATAATTATACCTCCGTAATATTAATAAGTATTTTCCAATTTTGGATTACGGTAATTTTTTTAAGGTTTATCTTAATATATCCTAAAATAATAATATATTTTAAATATTTTATTTTTTAAATATAAAAGGTACTTTTTTTTACGTTAACCAAAAAGTTAACGTCCTATAAGGCTTATAAAACCTTATAAACTTATTCCGCGTATTCCTTTTTTATCCTTAAATAAATAAAGATATTATCAAGGTAACATATAACAAAAATATTAAGGTATTTTCGAAATATATAATTAATTATTCGTTAAAAAGTTACTAGTACGTTTGTAAATTTAAAAAGCATAACGAAATATTCGAATAATCCGTATTTCGTTTTAAAAGTTATTTTCCATTTATTTCCGGGTTTAATTCGAATCTGGTTATATTTTTTTTTTAAGTTTAAAGCTATAAATTATTTAACGTTTCGTAATCGGTCCTTAATTTCAATAATTAAAAATAATAATATTTTATCTTTAACGGTAATATCGTTAAATTATCGGTAATTAATAATAAGTCGTAATTTTCCGTTTTTCCGTAATACGAAAAATATTAAATATTTTATTAACAATTTAAAACGTTATATATATCCTTTTCGTAATTTATTTTCTAAATAATTGCGAAAAACGTATAATTTTACTTTATTTAAATTGTAAATAGGATAAAAAATAATCGTTTTACCGTTTTTTAGGATTATTTTATAATCTTATTTATTATATTATAATAACTTCGTATCGAATTCTTCTTAAAAAAGCTTTTTATATTTGTAATATCGTAACAATACCTTTACCATTTATTTTAGTAATTTTTTAAATTATGCTTATAAATTATCGTTTATTTATTAAAATTATATTTAAAAATTTACAATAATATGCTGTATTTTTTTATTATACTTTTTATTTTAAATACTTTTTTTTTTTAAATAATAAAGTTTTTATCGTATTCTTATATTAATATTTATCGTTTTTTTCGATCGAATATTAAGATCTCGTATTATTTATTTTTTATTCCGTATTAAAAAATAAGCAAAAACTTACTTAATTAATTTCCCAATTAATTAAAAGGTTATATTAATGTAACTATAATTTTCCGAAAATCATATCGTATTTATTTAATAAAATAATGTCGAAATTAATGGTTTATTTTTTTTTTCGACAAAAATCTTAAAATAATTAATTTCGTATTTAACTTATCCGTCGTTGTAAGCGAATTTTTAACTTTCGGTATTTTTAATTTTATAAAAATAATTTTTTTCTTTTTATAATAATTTTAATTAATTTATTATTTCCGAATTAATATAATTTACGGTTATCGCTTTGTAATTTATTATTACGGTATATTAATTTCTTTTAATCCGTATTCGTATAATAATAACATTACCGTTAATAATTCCGATTATCGTATTTAAAACTTTTTTAAAATGTTATAATTTAACTTTCTTTTTTTCGTTTACCTGTAACTCTTTTATAAATAACATTATTTTTTTAAGATTTATAAAAGTTTTTATAACGTTTTTTCGTTTTGATTATTTTATATTTAAAATTCCTTTAATTATTTTTCCATACGTATTACTTATTTTTATAATTATTTAAATTATTATCGCATATTCGGTTATTTGTAAATTTACTTTATAAAAGTTTCGGTCGTTTTTTCGTTTAATAATATTATTTACGAATTATCGTTTTTTTATTAATTACCGTATTCCTTTTCGTTTTCCGAATCCTATTATTTTTTTTTAGTAAAACTTTTGATTTTTTTTTTGATTATTTTTTTATTTTCTAGGTCGGCGGTGAAAACTAATTAAATACTTAAATCGGTAATAATTTGTTAATAATATCTTTTTATTATTTTCTAAATTAACTCCTTTTTTATTTAATAATTACATTATTTAAAATAATAGAAAAAGTTTTTTTATAAATATATTTCTTTAAGTAATTAATTTTATAAGGTTATTTTTTAATTAATTTCGTTTTAATTTATAAATGATCGTAAATATCGATATTATTATTAATCGTTTTTATTAAATCCTTTTTATCGTTTAAAGTTAAATCCTTATTAATATATTCGGGTTATATGTTAATAAATTACCTTTTTCCATTTTTGGTAAAATTAATACCTAGGTTTATTGTAATAAATAATATAAATTCTTATATATCGTTCCGGCTTTTTTAGGTATAGGTTTTTTTTTTTATTCGTAATATTTTTACAATTATTTTTACAAAGTTAATTAATTTTGCTTTTTTTATTATTTCTTTTATTAAGATTAAATTAATAACTTTTTTTCGGTAAAAGCTTTTTATTCTAAATAGTCCTTGTATTATTGTATTACCGTATATCGTAATTAAACCATATTAATTATTTTTTTATTATTTTTTTTGTTATTTTATTGTTATTTTTCGGATATAAAGGTCCAGTTATTTTGTTAAGGTTTTTTAAGTATTTTATATTAAAAGGCCTTATATTCCATTTTATTACAGTTGTAATATTTAAATTAAAGTTAATTTTGTTATCGGATTACTTTGATTTTTATAAAATTTAATTAAGTTCCGTAAGAAGTAAAAAATATAATACGTTTATTCCTTTAATTAAGTTTATTAAATTTATATCGTAAAGTATATTACCCCTTTTTTTTTATCGTTTTTTAAATTGTTAATTATCGATTTTTACCGTTTTAGTTATATATTTACTTAAAAAAGTTAATCGTTTTAATTTAATTATTTCGTTTTTAATATCGTTTTTTAATTTTTTATAAAATACGTCGATTAAAGTATCGTTTTTTTCGTTTATTTATCCCGTTTTAGCCATTAAGTTCCGGAATTTTATTATATATTTAAAAATTAATCCTTTTTGTTATAATTACAGAATTTTCTATATAACGGTACGTTTTTTATCAAAGTTATTAAAATTAGCCTTTAACTTTTTTTCGAAATTAAAATAATAAACGAAAAGTTTTTTAATAAATATTTCCTTATCGTTTTCTGCTTTTTCCAGGTAATTTCTTATAATTAATTCGAATTAATTAAACGCGTTTCCGGTAAGGAACGCCGTAACGGTAAAGATTTTATTTTCCGGATTATTAAAGGCTAAAAACCGTAAATATATTCGTATTTAAATAAAAAAACTTTAAATATTAATTTTCCCGTTATAAGGTTAAGGCTTTTTAACCTTAATCTTTAAAATATTAAAGTTTTTTTTAACTGTTTCTTTAAATTGCAAAACTTTTATTTTTAATTTTTTAAACTTATTTTAAAACGATTAACCTATTATATTTTTTTTGGTATTAAAAATTATTTTAATAATTTAAGTAATTATTTAAAATTTAATAATATTATTAAACAAAAATTTATAACGTATAACGGCTAAGTTAATTAATTAACTATTAAACCAAGTTATACGGTTTATATTAACAATTATATTACGGAAATTTAAGTAATAAAAATAACTTAATTATATTTAGTAATATTAAAGGTATCTTAGGTAATTAAGTTATATTATAAGCTGGTACTATTTAGGTTATGTAATTAATAAACGTATATATCTTTTATAAAAACTTAAATCTTTTATGGATTTTATTGTTCCCTTAGATTTAAAGGGCATTAGATTTATATAAATTTAATTAAATCTTGAAAACAAAAAAGATTTAAATTACGTGGCTTAACTTACTTAGGTCCTGTTTCGGTCCAACTGGACCGTTTTCGAGTTCTTCCCGCTATTAAGTTATAACAGTAATATATACCTATAGCTGGGTTTTCTAATAAAGAAAGTTTCGTAATAAAGTTAAATGTAATTAAATTTTATAGTTGCTTAGTAATTAATAATAATTGTAATTTTTCGTATAGTTTATATTATCTGGCCTTTGCCTTAACGTAGATATTATATTATTATATGATTTTTTATATAGTTGATTTTATTTTAGGAAAGTAATATGTTTATCGTAAACGTTCTAAAGTTTTGTAAATTCTTAAATATTTATATAATTAATATTTATGTATTTTTTTTGTTAAATTTTCTTGATATTTTTCTAGTACATGGATTTTATTTGTTTTTTGGTTTTGTAGTAAACTGTTATAATATTGTTATATTTCTTTATGCATATCTGGTACAGATATTTTGATGGTATTAATATGTCGTTGTTATAGATGTTTTTTTGTTATCCAGTTAAATATAGTTTGTTATATTTTTACCTTAGGATTTTTTAGGTTTAACCGTTTACTAAAAACATTTATTTTATTATTTTCTGATCTTTTACGATGAATAATAACGTAGTTAAATTCCGAAAAGTACTTTACGTAATATAATTATTATCCGATTAATTTTTTTATAATTACGAAGTAAGAGATGTTTTTATAATCCGTATATATTTTTATTTGGTATTAGTTTTCTTTGAGATAATGTTTAAATTCCTTAAAGGCTTTGACGATGGTTAGGAATTTTTTATCGTAAATGGGGTAGTTAAGTTTAGTATTATATAGTTTATAAAAGTAAAAGGCGATAAGATGTAATTTTTCTTAATCGTTTCGTTAATAAATTACTGTTTTTAAAGTAAAATCTGAAACGTTAGTTTTAAATTTCATTGGTTTATTTAAATCGTATATTATTAAAATAGGTTTATTAATAAAGGCGTTTTTAAATTATTAAAAGGCCTTTTTTATAGTTAAAGCCTATACGAATCGTCGATTTTTTTTGGTAAATTCCGTTAATGGTATTACGATTTTATTAAAATGTCGTATAAATCGTTAGTAATAATTAGTAAATCTAAGGAATAATTGTACCTTTATAATATTAATAAGCGTTTTTTAATTTTAAATTACGGTAATTTTCTTAGGGTTTATCCTAATGTATTTTAAGGTAATAATGTATTTTAAATATTTGATTTTTTGGGTATGAAAAGTATTTTTTTCCGCGTTACCTAAAAGGTTAGTATTTTGTAGCGTTTGTAGAATTTTATAAACGTATCCTGTATGTTTTTTTTTTGTCCTTAAGTAAATAAAGATGTCGTTAAGGTAATATACGATAAAAATATTAAGATATTTTCGGAATATATAGTTAATTATCCGTTAAAAAGTTACTGGTACGTTCGTAAGTCCGAAAGATATAACGAAATATTCGAATAATTTATATTTCGTTTTAAAGGTTGTTTTTTATTTATCCTTTAGTTTAATTCGAATTTAATTATATTTTTTCCGTAAGTTTAAAGTTATAAATTATGTGGCGTTTTGTAATTGGTTTTTAATTTCGGTAATTAAAGGTAATAATATTTTATTTTTAACGGTAATATCGTTAAATTATCGGTAATTAATAATAAATCGTAATTTCTTATTTTTCCGCGGAACGAAAAATATTAGGTATCTTATTAATAACTTAAAACGTTATATATATCCTTTTTGTAATTTATCTTCCAAATAATTGCGAAAAATATATAACTTTATTTCGTTCAAATTATAAATAAGATAAAAAATAATTATTTTGCCGTTTTTAAGAATTATTTTATAATTTTATTCGTTATGCTGTAATAATTTCGTATCGAATTTTTCCCGAAAGAATTTTTCGTATTTATGGTATCGTAGTAATATTTTCGCCATTTATTTTGGTAGTTTCTTAAGTTATATTCGTAAGTCGTCGTTTATTTCTCGGAATCGTATTTTAAGATTCGTAATAACGTGCCGTATTTTTTTGCTATGCCCTTTATTTTAAATATATCTTATTTTTTTAAGTAGTAAAGTTTTTGTTATATTTTTATGCCGATATTTATCGTTTTTTTCGATCGAATATTAAAATTTCGTATTATTTATTTTTTGTTTTATATTAGGAAATAAACGGAAATTTATTTAATTAATTTCTTAGTTAATTAAGGGGTTATATTGGCGTAATTATAATTTTCCGAAGATTATATCGTATCCATTTAATAAAATAATGTCGAAATTAATAATTTATTTTCTTCCTTTAATAAAGGTTTTAAGGTAATTAATTTTACGTTTAACTTATCCGTCGTTATAGGTAAATTTTTAACTTTTGGCATTTTCGACTTTATAAAGGTAATTTTTTTTTTTTTATAATAACCTTAACTGGTTTATTATTTCCGGGTTAATATAGTTTACAGTTATTATTCCGCAGTTTATTATTACGGTATACCAGTTTTTCTTGATTCGTATTTGTATAGTGATGGTATTGTTACCAGTGGTTTTAATCGTTACGTTTAAAGCCCTTTTAAGGTATTATGGTTTGATTTTTTTTCTTTCGCCTGCCTGTGGCTTCTTTATAGGTGGCGTTACTTTTTTGGGGTTTGTAAAAGCCTTTGTAATATCTTTTCGTCCCGATTATTTTATACTTAAAACTTTTTTAATTATTTTTTTATACGTATTATTTGTTTTTGTAACTGCTTAAGTTGTTATTGTATATTCGGTTATTTGTGGGTTTATTTTGTAAAGGTTTCGATTGTTTTTTCGTCTGGTAATGTTATTTACGAATTATCGTTTTTTTATTAGTTACCGTATTTTTTTTCGTTTTCCGAGTTTTATTATTTTTTTTTTGGTAAAACTTTTAATTTTTTCTTTGATTGTTTTTTTATTTTTTGGGTCGGTAGTGAAGGTTAGTTGGATACCTAAATCGGTAATAGCTCGTTGATAATGTTTTTTTATTGTTTTTTAAATTAACTTTTTTTCCGTTTGGTGATTATATTATTCGAAGTGGTAAAAGGGGTTTTTCCGTAGGTATGATTTACTAGGTGGTTAGCTTTATAGGGCCATTTTTTTATTGATTTTATTTTAGTTTACGAATAATTATAAATGCCGATATTATTATTAATTGTTTTTGTTAGTTTTTTTTTGTCGTTTAAAGTTAAATTTTTGTTAGTATATTCGAATTATGCGTTGGTAAATAATTTTTTTTTATTTTTGATGGAATTAATATCTAGGTTTATTATAGTAAATAGCGTAAATTTTTGTATATTTTTCTAGTTTTTCTAAGTATAGGTTTTCCTTTTATTCGTAATGTTTTTGTAGTTATCTTTATAAAATCAGTTAGTTTTATTTTTTTTGTTATCTTTTCTGCTGGGACTGGGTTAGTAATTTCTTTTCGGTAAGGGTTTTTTACCCTGAATGGTTTTTGTGTTATTATGCTATTATATATCGTAATTGGATTATATTAATTATTTTTTTATTATCTTTTTTATCGTTTATTTGTTGTTTTTTAAGTATAAGGGTTTAATTATTTTATCGGGGTTTCTTGGATATTTTATATTAAAAAGCTTTATGTTTTACCTTATTATAGTTGTAATATTTAAATTAAGGTTAATTTTGCTATTAAACTGTCCCGATTTTTATAAGGCCTGGTTAAATCCCGTAAGAAGTAAAAGATATAATACGTTTATTTCCTTAATTAGTTTTGTTAAATTTATGCCGTAAAACGTATTATCCCTTTTTTTTTTATCGTTTTTCGAACTGTCGGTTATCGATTTTTATTACTTTAGTAATATATTTACTTAGGGAAATTAATCGTTTTAATTTAATTATTTCGTTTTTAATATCGTTTTTTAATTTTTTATAAAATACGTTAATTAAAGTATTATCTTTTTCGTTTATTTATTCCGCTTTAATTATCAGGTTCCGGAACTTTACTGCATACTTAAAGGCTGGTTTTTTTTATCGTAATTGCAGAATTTTTTATACGGCAGTACGTTTTTTATTAAAATTATCGAAATTATTTTTTAATTTTTCCTTAAAGTTGAAATAATTGGCGAAAAGTTCCGTAGTAAATTTTTTTTTATCGTTTTCTACCTTTTCCAGGTAATCTCTTATAGTTGGTTCGAATTAGTTAAATATATCCCCGGTAAGGAACGCCGTAACGGTAAGGATTATGTTTTCCGGATCGTCGAGGGTTAGGAACCGTAAATACACTTGTATTTAAGTAAAGAAGCTTTGGATATTAGTTTTTTCATCGTAAGGTTAGGGCTTTTTTATAACGGCTAGGCTAGTTAACTAACTACTAAACCAAGTTATACGGTTTATGTTAGCAGTTATATTACGGGAGTTTAAGTAATAAAGATAACTTAGTTACGTCTGGTAATACCAAGGGTGTCTTAGATAACTAAGTTATATTACAAGCTGGTGCTATTTAAATTATGTAATTAATAAACGTATATATCCTTTATAAAAACTTGGATCTTTTATGGATCTTGTCGTTCTTTTAAATTTAAAAGGTATTGGATTTATTTGGATTTAATTAGATTTTAAAAACAGGAAAAATCCAAATTACGTAACTTAACTTACTTAGGTCCTGTTTCGGTCCAACTGGACCGTTTCCGAGTCCTTTCCGTTATTAGGTCGTAATATGATATCTTTTTTTTAAGATCTTTATTTTTAAAGATTTTTTTTCTTAGTAAGTTAATTTTTTATTATAGGTAATCGTGTCGTTAATCGTAAATCCCGTAATCGTCCGAATTAAAAAGAAAGCTTTAAATCTTTAATTATTTATATTATTAAGTTTGGTTTTAAAGTAATACCATATACATTATATTTTAAAAAGGGGACGAAATGTTAAATGATAAAGGAAATTCGTCGTTATAATGAGTGTGTTAAATATTGTCGTCGCTGCGATAGGTCCGGTGTTTTTATCGATTTTTTTCGTTGTATTAAAGAGAAGAGAAACTATTTAGATCATAAAAAGGCTGTAGCGGAAAAAACTTTGTTACGTTTTTAGCAAAAGTTAAAAAAGGACCTTATACGTAAACAACGTAATATTAATAAGGTTATTAATCACTTCTTTTGTTTTTATTATTAGAAACGGTTTTTTTATATTTAAGGAATAAAAATTATCGGTTACGGCCTTTAATTTATGGATAAGTTAAAGGGCTAGGAACGGTTAAAGGCGAACGCGTCGCTTTTTGTTTAAGTTCCTGTTTAAAATGACTGGTCCATTACTAAGATGCCCGATTGGCCGTCTTTAGATAGCGTGGACTGGAACGTTTTTAGTTTCGGCAACCCCGACGTTATTGGTAAAAGCTCTTCAGCAGGCGCTGGGCGCCAGTGAGATTTTTGGCGGGTTCTTAAATGTTTTCGGAATTTGGGTAACTTTTCCATTTAATTAAGTATTAAATAAATCCTTTTTCTTTTCGTATGTCGAATATTTTTTCCATTTCGTATGTTTTTCCTTTTTCCGCTTTTACGTTATTTTATATTATGTATATTTTAATAATGTTTATTGCTAATTCGAATAAGGAAATATAAAAAATTGGATAAAATTTAACCTTAGGTGGTAATTTTAATTAATAGTTATTTTCTAAGATTTTTTTAACGATTTTATATAGGCCGATATATTTAAAATCGAGTTTTTGGTTTAGGCGTTTGGTTTTAATATTTTTGGTAATTAAGTAAACCATTTCCCTTTCCGAGAAGGCTAGTTTTTTTAGCTTTTTTTAGTTATAGTATTTATTTATCTGTTTGCGTATAAATTAAAGTTTTGTTTTTATTTTTTAATGTAGTTATTTAAGTTATTCTAAGGTAAAAATTATTTTAACGTTAATTAATTCTTCCTTTCGTATTTTTTTGTAAACTTTTAAGGTAAAATTAAAGTTAGCAGTTACTGGAATCGTTTTAATATTGTCGTAATAGTTAATATTATAAGCTAATTATACGGTAAATAATTTTTTAACTTAATTATTTTATTCGTAATTAATGTAATATCGTAAATACGTTTCTAACATTTAGTTAATTTTTTCCGTTTATCCGTTTATTTATAGTTTAAAAACGTTTAATAATTTATAATTTAAACCAAGTTATGTTATTAAATTTTGCGAAAATTTTAAAGTAAAGGTTATATTTTTATTTAAAATAATTTTTACTAGCAATCCGTATATGCTATATATATATCGAAAGAAAATATATGTTATTTATTTAGTATTTATGTTTTTATTATAGGGTAAAAGTAGGAAAATTTTGTAAATCGGTTAACGATTATAAAGATACTGTCGTAATATATATCCGTAATTGGGTTTTTTAATAATAAAAGTTTTATAATAAAGTTAAATATAATTAAATTTTATAATCGCTTAACAACTGGTAATAGTTATAATTTTCCGTAAGGTTTATATTATTTAACCTTTGCTTTAATATAGACGTTATATTATCGTATAATTTTCTATACGGTTCATTTTATTTTAAAAAAATAATATATTCGTTGTAAACGTTTTAAAGTTTTGTAGATTCCTGGATATTTATGTAATTAGTACTTATGTATTTCTTATGTTAAGTTTTTTTGGTATTTTTTTAATACGTAAACCTTGTTTATTTTTTAATTTTTAGGTATATTATTATAATATTGTTATATTTTTTTATATATGTTTAATATAAACATTTTAATAATGTTAATATATTATTATTGTAAATATTTTTCTGGCGTTTAGTTAAATATAGTTTGTTATGTTTTTATTTTAAAATTTTCCAGATTTAATCGTTTGTTAAAGGTATTTGCTTTATTATTTTTTAACTTTTTACGATAAATAATAATATAGTCGAATTTTAAAAGGTATTTAATATAGCGTAGTTATCGTCCGATTAGTTCTTTTATAATTACGAAATAAAAAATATTTTTGTAATCTGTATATATTTTTACCTGGTATTAATTTCCTTTGAAATAATGTTTAAATTCCTTGAAAGCTTTAACGATAGCTAGGAATTCCTTGTCGTAAATGGGATAATTGAACTTAATACCGTATAATTTGTAAAAATAGAAGGTAATAAGGTATAACTTTTTTTTATTATTTCGTTAGTAAATTATTGTTTTTAAAGTAAAGTTTAAAACGTCGGTTTCGAATTTTACTGGTTTATTTAGGTCGTATATTATTAAGATAAATTCGTTAATAAAGGCGTTTTTAAGCTGTTAAAAAGCTTTTTCCGTAACTGGAGCCTATGCGAATCGTCGATCCTTCTTGATAAGTTCCGTTAATAGTATTACGATTTTGTTAAAGTATCGTATAAATTATTGGTAGTAGTTAATGAATTTAAGGAATAACTATACCTTCGTAATATTAGTAGGTATTTTCTAATCTTGGATTACGGTAATTTTTTTAGGGTTCATTTTAATATATTTTAAGGTGATAATATATTTTAGGTATTTTACTTTTTAGGTATAAAAGGTATTTTTTTTTGCGTTAATTAAAAGGTTAGCGTTTTATAAGGTTTGTAGGACTTTATAAATGTATCCCGTATGTTTTTTTTTTGTTTTCGAATAGATAAGGATGTCGTCGAGGTAACATATAATAAAGATGTTAAGGTATTTTCGGAGTATATAATTAATTATTCGTTAAAAAGTTATTGGTACGTTCGTAAATCCGAAAGGTATAATAAGGTATTCGAATAATCCGTATTTCGTTCTAAAGGTTGTTTTTTATTCGTTTCCGGGTTTAATTCGGATTTAGTTATATTTTTTTTTTAAGTTTAAAACTGTAAATTATTTAACGTTTCGTAATCGGTTTTTAATCTTAATAATTAAAAATAATAATATTTTATCTTTAACGGTAATATCGTTAAATTATTAATAATTAATAATAAATCGTAATTTTCCGTTTTTTCGTAATATAAAAAATATTAAATATCTTACTAACGATTTAAAAAATCGTATATATTTTTTTCGTAATTTATTTTTTAAGTAATCGCGAAAAACGTATAACTTTACTTCGTTTAAATTATAAATAAAATAAAAGGCAATTATTTTGCCGTTTTTTAGAATTATTTTATAATTTTATTTATTATATTATAATAATTTCGTATCGAACTTTTCCTAGAAGAGCTTTTTATATTTGTAATATCGTAGTAATATTTTCGTTATTTATTTTAATAATTTTTTAGATTAAATTTATAAGTTATCGTTTATTTATTAAAATCGTATTCGAAGATTTGCAATAATGCGCCGTATTTTTTTATTATGTTTTTTATTTTAAATATGTTTTATCTTTTTAGGTAATGAGGTTTTTATCGTGTCTTTATGCCGATATTCGTTGTTTTCTTTGATTAAATGTTAAGATTTCGTATTGTTTGTTTTTTATTTTATATTAAGAAATAAGTAAAAATTTACTTAATTAGTTTTTTAGTCGATTAAGGGATTATATTGGCGTAATTATGGTTTTCCGAGGATTATATCGTATTTATTTAATGAAATAATATCGAAATTAATGGTTTATTTTTTTTTTCGATAAAAGTTTTAAAATAATTAATTTTACGTTTAATTTATCCGTTGTCGTAGGCGAATTTTTAGCCTTTGGTATTTTCGACCTTATAAAGATAACTTTTTTTTTTTATAATAATTTTAATTAATTTATTATTTCCGGATTAATATAATTTACGGTTATTATTCCGTAGTTTATTATTATAGTGTACCAGTTTCTTTTAATCCGTATTCGTATAATAATAATATTATTACCAATAACTCCGATTATCGTATTTAAAGCTTTTTTAAAATGTTATAGTTTAATTTTTTTCTTTTCGTTTACCCGCGGCTTTTTTATAGGTAACGTTATTTTTTTAAGGTTTGTAAAAATTTTCGTAACGTTTTTTCGTTCCGATTATTTTGTATTTAAAGTTTTTTTAATTATTTTTTTATACGTATTATTTGTTTTTATAATTACTTAAATTATTATTATATATTCAGTTATTCGTAAGTTTATTTTGCGAAAGTTTCGATCGTTTTTTCGTTTGGTAATATTATTTACGAATTATTGTTTTTTTATTAGTTACCGTACTTTTTTTCGTTTTTCGAATTTTATTATTTTTCTTTAATAAAATTCTTAATTTTTTTTTAATTACTTTTTTGTTTTCTAGGTCGGTAATAAAAATTAATTAGATGCCTAAATCGGTAATAGTTTGTTAATAGTATTTTTTTACTGTCCTTTAAATTAATTTTTTTTTTATTTGGTAATTATATTATTTAAAATAATAAAAAAGGTTTTTTTGTAAATATGTTTTTTCAGGTGGTTAATTTTATAAAGTTATTTTTTAATTAACTTTATTTTGGTTTACGAACGATCGTAAATGTCAGTATTATTGTTAGTCGTTTTTATTAGGTTTTTTTTATCGTTTAAAATTAAATTTTTGTTGGTATATTCGGGTTATACATTAATAAATCGCCTTTTTCTATTTTTGGTAGAATTGTTATTTAGGTTTGTTATAATAAATAATATAAATCCTTATATATCGTTCCGGCTTTTTTAAGTATAGGTTTTCCTTTTATTCGTAATATTTTTACAGTTATCCTTATAAAATTAATTGGTTTTGTTTTTTTTATTATTTTTTTTATTAGAATTAGGTTAGCAACTTTTTTTCGGTAAGGGCTTTTTATTTTAAACGGTCCTTATATTATTGTATTACCGTATATCATAGTTAAATTATGTTAATTGTTTTTTTATTATTTTTTTTATCGTTTTATTATTACTTTTCGGGTATAAGGATTTAATTGTTCTGTTAAAGTTTTTTGGGTATTTTGTATTGGAAAGCTTTATATTTTATTTTATTATAGTTATAATATTTAAACTGAGGTTAGTTTTATTATCGGACCGCCTCGATTTTTATAAGGCCTGGTTAAGTTTTATAGGAAATAGAAAACGTAATATGTTTATTTTTTTAATTAGGTTTATTAAACTTATATCGTAAGGCGTATTATCTTTTTTATTTTTTTTATTTTTTAAACTATCGATTATCGATTTTTACCGCCTTAATTATATATTTGCTTAAAAAAGTTAATCGTTTTAATTTAATTATTTTGTTTTTAATATCGTTTTTTAATTTTTTATA
Organism: Monosporascus sp. CRB-8-3; assembly: GCA_004155055.1. Taxonomy (NCBI): domain Eukaryota; kingdom Fungi; phylum Ascomycota; class Sordariomycetes; order Xylariales; genus Monosporascus; species Monosporascus sp. CRB-8-3. The sequence continues at coordinate 101,591 of QJNZ01000107.1, read as the reverse complement.
AAATACGTTAATTAAGATATCGTTTTTTTCGTTTATTTATTTTATTTTAGTTATTAAGTTTCGGAACTTTATTACGTATTTAAATATTAATTTTTTTTGTTGTAATTATAAAATTTTTTATATAACGGTACTTTTTTTATCGGAATTATTAAAATTGGCCTTTAATTTTTTTTCGAAATTAAAATAATAAGCAAAAAGTTTTTTAATAAATATTTCCTTATCGTTTTCTGCTTTTTCCAGGTAATTTCTTATAATTAGTTCGAATTAATCGAACGCGTTTCCGGTAAGGAACGCCGTAACGGCAAAGATTTTATTTTCCGGATCGTCGAAGGCTAAAAACCGTAAGTATATTTGTACTTAAATAAGGAAATTTTAAATATTAATTTTCCTATTATAAGGTTAGGGCTTTTTAACCTTAATTTTTAAAGCATTAAGGTTTTTTTTAACCGTTTCCTTAAATCGCAGAACCTTTACTTTTAATTTTTTAAACTTGTTTTCGGACGATTAACCTGTTATATTTTTTTCGGTATTAAAAGTTATTTTAATAATTTAAATAATTACTTAAAATTTAATAATATTATTAAATAAAAGTTTATAACGTATAACGGTTAAGTTAATTAATTAATTACTAAATTAAATCGTACGGTTTATATTAGTAATCGTATTATAGAAATTTAAATAATAAAAATAACTTAATTACGTTTAGTAATATTAAAGGTATTTTAAGTAATTAAATTATATTACAAACTAGTATTATTTAGATTATATAATTAATAAACGTATATATCTTTTATAAAAACTTAAATCTTTTATGGATCTTGTTATTTTTTTAAATCTAAAAGGTATTAAATCTATTTAGATTTAATTAGATCTTGAAAATAAAAAAGATCCAAATTACGTAACTTAACTTACTTGGGTCCTGTTTCGGTCCAACTGGACCGTTTCCGAGTCCTCCCCGCTGTTAGGTCGTAACATTTTTAACCTTGATTTTTAAAATATTAAGGTTTTTTTTAATTATTTTTTTAAGTTACAAAACTTCCGTTTCCAGTTTTTTAAGTTTGTCCTGAAACTATTAGCTAACGGTAGTTTTTTCCGTATTAGGGGCCATTTTAACGATTCGAATAATTGCTTAAAGTTTAATAATATTATTAAACAAAAGTTTGTAACGTATAACGGCTAAACTAATTAACTAATTATTAAACTAAGTTATACGGTTTATATTAACAGTTATATTATAGGAATTTAAGTAACGAAAATAATTTAATTACGTTTAATAATATTAAAAGTATTTTAGGTAATTAAGTTATATTGCAAGCTAGTGCTATCTAAATTATAAAATTAATAAGCATATATATTTTTTCGTAAAAACCTGGATTTCTTATAGATCTTGTCGTTTCCTTAGATTTAAAAGGTATTAGATTTATATGGATTTAATTAGATCTTAAAAGCAAAAAAGATCCAAGTTACGTAACTTAACTTATTTAAGTCCTGTTTCGGTCCGTTTAAACCGTTTCCGAGTCCTCCCTGCTGTTAAGTCGTAACAATTTTCTATTTGTATTAAACCGTAAATATTTTTATATTAAAGTTAATAATTTCGTTTAAAATTTTAAATATGGTTTATTTATATATAAATGAATTTAACTAGGTTTTTAAAATATTAAAATGTTTTTTTGTTAATTAATTATAAGTATGCGGTTTTGTTGATTTTATATAGGAAATGGTAGCGCGTTGGGGGGGTAGAGTGTAAGGGGGGGTACCGACTTATAACTTTAAAAGTAACGTATATAACGTATATATTAAAGCATAGTTTAAATAAAGCGGACCGGGCTTATAACTATAAAACCTTAATATTATCTATTACAGTATATACGGCTAACAGAAAATAATTTATTAAGTTAAACGTTAAAAGGTGTTAAATAAAATTTAAAACTAAAAAAAACCTTTTAAATATATATAAAAACAGTTATAACTAAATGAAACCTGTACGCGTAACGTATAAATTAATCCTCCCTAGATTGTTAATTAAACGAACCTAAGGCTTAGCTGTTTAATCGACTTTAGCTAGGTCTGACAAATGGCTTTATCACTTTAAACAGCATATACGTAGTAAACAGACGGGTTAGAAACGTATACTTGATAGTAGTAGCTCCCACCACACTATTAAGTTTATTCAATATTGCGAAGCTCACGATATTATGCCTTTTGGCCTGCCACTACGCCTTATACACCTACTCCAGCTACTCGACATGGCGGTTTTCCAGCCATATAAACACTACCACGCAAAGGCACTAGACCCACTTGTCCAAGATGGCGTGGTTAACATCACGAAATTTAAGTTCCTTTCTCCTTTCATCATAAAGGAGGTCCGCGAGAAAACCTTTAAATACAAAACGATCATCTCTGCCTTTAAAAAGACTGGTATATAGCCTTTCAACCCTGAAATCGTTCTACAAGTAGTTCAACGCTAGCCAATTCGTACCCCGTCCCCTCCACCACTACTATTCTCGTCACCTATCGCATATATACCTTATATACTCTGTCAGATCGATAAAATGGTTAACAAAGAGAGGACTTCAATTCTGCTGTATTAACCCTAGCACTTGCACGAAATGTAGCCTATCTCTTAAAGACTGCTGTAACGGTTAGTACAGAGCTAGTCTAGATAAAGAGGAGCCTTGCGTAGACGCAGTACGCGCGAAGGATTCAAAAAGAACGGAGGAGGCAAGAGAACTATCGTCTTCAGTCAGGGGGAGTTATCTCGGTAGAAGACGGCCGGAGGATGGTGGGAAAAAAGGTTATGGACGAGGTAGCTAAGGCCCAAGCTATTTTCGAGGCCCACGAATTGCGAGAAACCAGACACCTTAAAAAGTAGTATTTAAAAGCTGCAAACGAGGGCCGAAAGTGGCTTTTAAGTAGGAAAATAAGCCCATATCAAGTATAGGATGATAAAGGCAATAGGAGGCTGTCGAGGAGGTTTTGAAGTAGGTGGTTGGGTTGGAGGTTGAAGTGGGCATCTGGGTGGTCAGCACCACTTTTGGGTGGTGAGCGTTTGCGCAACCGAATAAAGTGGGGGCGTGGCACGGGTATATGTGTCATTTACAGCATGCATGTACGAAGGTTAAGCGCAAAAGTCTGTAAACATCCCCACTTTAGCCCACAGTAGGCATTTATCGATGAGATCTGCTATTTCTGCAGTGAACCTTTTGCTATTCCTGCAGTGGCCCCACTTCCACCTGGCATACACCTGGCATACCTGCCAGTTCGCACCTAGATTTTCCTTAGAGACCCTTTTATGCAAAGTACATTTATTTTCAATTGATTTATTAAGGTATATCTTTATTAATAAGACTTATAATAAACTTCAGCTATATTATAATAATGTTTCCTAGAACTAACGCGTTTTAAAGCGTCCTAATAACTTTATAACGTTATATAATAGTTAATTATTGTTAGCTAGGTTAATTATATCAGCTACAGCCGAATTGGGCACCTATACGCCTGGCTCTAGTTCGAAATGGCCTGTTATATGTTAAGAACGGTGCGTAATAGCAACGAGTTCTTGCTGACGGCGTTTAAGGTCCAGGGCAGCCGTAGCGGTTGAGTTATCGTTACCCTAGGTGCTGTAAACGGCGCGGGCGCCGATAAAGCTGTAAATACTGTTAACGGTGTTATTGTTGTTATTATTATTCTTGTTGTTGCTGCTGCGAATTATTTGAAAAAATAAAGAAAATTAAGGTGTTGTAATTGCAATTACAGCTGCGGTTGCCGCTATATACAATTGTGTTGCCAAGTGGCGGCGGTATAGCAGGTGGTAGCAGGTGTAAAAAGTGGGACCACTGCAGGAATAGTAAAAGGTTTACTACAGAAATAGCAAATCTCTTATCGATACGTATTAATCCCTACCGTAATTAATACCTAACATTAAAATAACCGTTAATTCCTAATATAACTTATGTTAACTTATAAATAAAGGTTTTTTTTAAAATAATTATTACTTTAATTCCGGGTAAATATTATTATTTTAATATATTTTCATTTTTATAACTATTATTAACGAAAAATATATTATAACGCATATTTAATATAACGGCTAAGCTAGTTAACTAACTATTAAACCAAGTTGTACGGTTTATATTAGCAGTTGTATTATAAAAGTCTAAGTAACGAAAGTAACTTAATTACGTTTAATAATACCAAAAGTGCTTTAAATAACTAAATTATATTACAAGCTGTTGTTATTTAAGTTATGGAATTAATAAACGTATATATCCTTTATAAAAACCTGGATTTCCTATAAATCTTATCGTCCTTTTAAATCCAAACGGTACTAGATCTGTATGGATTTAATTGAATTTTAAAAACCTAAAAAATCTAAATTACGTAACTTAACCCACTTAGGTCCTATTTCGGTCCGTTAGAACCGTTTCCGAAACCTCCCCTTTATTAAGTCATAATACGATATCCCCTCTTTTAGGATTTTTGTCTTTAAAGATTTCTTTTTTTGGTAAGTTAATTCTTTATTATAAATAATCGTATCGCTAATTGTAAATCTTACAATCGTCCAAATTAAAAGGAAAGCTTTAAATCTTTAACTATTTATATTATTAAATTTGGTTTTAAAATAATACCGTATACGTTATATTTTAAAAAAGGGACGAAATATTAAATAATTAAAGAAATTCGTCATTATAGCGAATATGTTAAATATCGTTATCGCTATAATAAGTCCGGTATTTCCATTAACTCTTTTCGTTATATTAAAAAGAAAAAAAACCGTCTAAACCGTAAAAAGGCTATAACGGAAAAAACCCTACTACGTTTTTAACAAAAGTTAAAAAAGGACCTTATACGTAAATAACGTAACATTAATAAAACCATTAATCGCCTCTTTCGTTTTCGCCGCCAGAAACGGTTTTTTTACGCCTAAAAAGTAAAAATTATTAGTTGCGGCCTTTAGTTTATAAATAAGTTAAAGGGCTAGGAATAATTAAAAGCAAATACGTTATTCTCTGCCCCAACTTTTATTTAAAATAACTGGTTCATTCCTAAGACGTCCAACTAGCCGTTTTTGGACAACGTAAATTGGAATATTTTCAATTTCGGTAACTCCGACGTTATTAGTAAAAGTTCTTTAACAGGCGTTAGGTGCCAGTAAGATTTTTAGCAAATTTCCAAATGTTTTCGGAATTTAAGTAATTTTTCCATTTAATTAAGTATTAAATAAGTCCTTTTTCTTTTCGTATATTAAATATCTTTTCGACTTCGTATACCTTCCTTTCTTCCTTTGCCTTTACGTCGTCTTATATTATGTATATTTTGATGATATCTACTACTAACTCGAATAAGAAAACGTAAAAAACTGGATAAAGTTTAACCTTAGGTGGTAATTTTAATTAATAATTATTTTCTAAGATTTTTTTAACGATTTTATATGGGTTAATATACTTAAAATCGAGTTTTTGGTTTAGGCGTTTAGTTTTAATATTTTTGGTAGTTAGGTAAATTATTTTCCTTTTTAAAAAAGTTAATTCTTTTAACCTTTTTTAATTATAGTACCTATTTATTTATTTACGTACGAATTAAAGTTTTATTTTTATCTTTTAATATAATTATTTAAGTTGTTTTAAGGTAAGGATTGTTTTAACATTAATTAATTTTTCCTTTCGTATTTTTTTATAAATTTCCGGGGTAAAACTAAAATTAGCAGTTATTAGAATTATTTTAATACTGTTATAGTAATTGGTATTATAAGCTAATTATATAATAAGTAGTTTTTTAACCTAGTTGTTTTATTCGTAATTAATATAGTATCGTAGGTACGTTTTTAACATTTAGTTAGTTTTTTCCGTTTATTTATTTGTTTATAATTTAAAAACGTTTGATAATTTATGGTTTAAGCCGAGTTGTAGTATTAAACTTTGCCAGAACTTGGAAGTAAAAATCGTACTTTTGTTTGAAACGATTTTTGTTAGTAATCCGTATATACTGCAAATATATCGAAAGAAAATATATGCTATTTATTCGGTATCCGTGTTTTTATTATAAGGTAGGAAATAGGAAAATTTTATAAATCGGTTAATAATTATAAAGATATTATCGTAATATATATTCGTAATTGGGTTTTTTGATAATGGAAGTTTCGTAATAAAATTAAACGTAATTAAATTTTACGGTTGCTTAATGATTAATAACGGTTATAATTTTCCGTAAAATTTGTATTGTTTAGTTTTTGTTTTAACGTATATGTTATATTATTGTATAATTTTTTATATTGTTAATTTTATTTTAGGGAAATAATAAGTTCGTTATATATGTTTTAAGGTTTTATGGATTCCTGGATATCCGTATAGTTGGTATTTATATATTTTTCGTATTAGATTTTTTTGGTATTTTTATAATACGTAAATTTTATCTGTTTTTTAATTTTCGGGTAAGTTATTATAATATTGTTATATTTCCTTATATATATTTAATGTAGATATTTTAATAATATTAATATGTCGTTATTATAAATATTTTTTTGCTATTTAGTTAAATACGGTTTGTTATATCTTTACTTTAGGGTTTTTTAAATCTGGTTATTTATTAAAAGCATTTACTTTGTTATTTTTTAATCCTTTACGATAAATAATAATATAATCGAATTTTAAAAGGTATTTTGCGTAACGTAATTATCGTCCGATTAATTTTTTCGTAATTACGAAATAAAAAATGTTTTTATAGTTTATATATATCTTTATTTAATATTAATTTCCTTTAAGGTAATACTTAAATTCTTTAAAAGTTTTGATAATAATTAGGAATTCCTTATTATAAATAAAGTAATTAAGTTTAATACCGTATAATTTGTAAGAATAAAAGGCGATAGGGTATAATTTTTTTTTATTATTTCGTTAGTAAATTACCGTTTTTAAAATAAAATTTAAAACGTTAATCTCGAATTTTATTGGTTTATTTAGGTTATATATTATTAGGATTGGTTTGTTAGTAAAAACGTCCTTAAGTTATTAAAAGGCTTTTTCTATAGCTGGGGCCTATACGAATCGTTAGTTTTTCTTAGTAAATTCTATTAATAACATTGCGATTTTGTTAAAATATCGTATAAATTATCGGTAATAATTAATAAGTTCAAAAAATAATTATATTTTTATGATATTAATAGGCGTTTTTTAATTTTAAATTACGGTAATTTTCTTAGGATTTATTTTGATATATTTTAAAGTAATAATATATCCTAGGTACTCTATTTCTTAAGTATAAAAAGTACTTTTTTCCGTATTAACTAAAAGGTTAACGTTCTATAAAGTTTATAGAACTTTATAAACGTATTTTATATATTCCTTTTCTGTTCTCGAATAAATAAAGATATTATCGAGGTAATATATAACAAAAATATCAAGGTATTTTCGGAATACATAATTAACTATCCGTTAAAAAGTTACTAATATATTCGTAAATCCGAAAAATATAACGAAATATTCGAACAATCCATATTTCGTTTTAAAGGTTGTTTTCCATTTATTTCCTAATTTAATTCGAATTTAATTATACCCTTTTCGTAAGTTTAAAGCTATAAACTATTTAGCGTTTCGTAATCGATCTTTAATTTCGGTAATTAAAAGTAATAATGTTTTATTTTTAACGGTAATATCGTTAAATTATCGGTAATTAATAACAAATCGTAATTTTTCGTTTTTCCGTAATACGAAAAATTTTAAGTACCCTACTAACGATTTAAAATATCGTATATATTCTTTTCGTAATTTATCTTTTAAGTAATCGCAAAAAATATATAACTCTATTTCGTTTAAGTTGTAAATAAAATAAAAAACAATCGTTTTACCGTTTTTAAAAATTATTTCGTAATCCTATTTATTATATTATAATAATTTCGTATCGAACTTTTCTCGAAAAAGTTTTTTATACTTATAATATCGTAATAATATTTTCGTTATATACTTTAGTAATTTTTTAAACTATATTTATAAATTATCGTTTATTTATCAAAATTATACTTTAAGGTTCGTAATAACGTACCGTATTCTTCTATTATACCCTTTATTTTAAATATATTTTATCCTTTTAAGTAATAAGGTTTCTGTTATATTTTTATACCTACATTTATCGTCCTTATCGATCAAATATTAAGATCTCGTATCGTCTATATCTTATTCCGTACTGGAAAATAAATAAAAACTTACCTAATTAATTTCTTAATTAATTAAAAGATTATATTAACGTAACTATGGTTTTCCTAAAATCATATCATATCCGTTTAATAAAATAATATCGAAATTAATAATTTACTTTCTTCTTTTAATAAAAATTTTAAGATAATTAATTTCGCATTTAACTTATCCGTCGTTATAAGCAAATTTTTAACCTTCAGCATTTTCGACCTTATAAAAATAACTTTTCTCCTTCTATAACAGCTTTAATTAATTTACTACTTCCGGACTAATATAATTTACAATTATCGCTCCGTAATCCACTATTACGGTATACCAATTTTTCTTAATTCGTACTTATATAATAATAATATTATCGCCGGTAACTCCAATCATCACGTTCAAAACCTTTTTAAAATGCTATAATTTAACCTTTTTTCTTTCGTCTACCTATAGCTTTTTTACAAATAACGTTATTTTTTTAAGGTTTACAAAAATTCCCGTAATATCTTTTCGTCCCGATTATTTTATACTTAAAACTTTTTTAATTATTTTTCTATACGTATTACTTATTCTTACAACTATCTAAATTGCTATTATATATCTAGTTATTCGTAAATTTATTCTGCGAAAATTTCGATCGCCTCTTCATTAGGTAATTCCGTCTACGAACTACCGTTTTCCTACTAGCTGCCGTATTCCCTCTCATCTTCTAAGTCCCACTATCTTTCCTTAATAAAACTCTTAATTTCTTCTTTAATTGCTCTTCTATCTTCTAAATTAATAATAAAAACCAGTTAAATACCTAAATCGGTAATAACTTATTAATAATATCTCTTTACTATTTTCTAAATTAATTCTTCTTCTATTTAATAATTATACCATCCGAAATAACAAAAAAGGTCCCTTTATAAACATAACTTTCTAAATAACCAACTCTACAAAGTTACTTTCTAATCGATTTCGTTTTAATTCGTAAACAATCGTAAATATCGATATCATTATTAATCATTCTTATTAACTCCTCTTTATCGTTTAAAGTTAAATCCTTATTAATACATCCGAATTATACGCTAATAAATCGCTTCCTTTTATTCTTGGTAAAATTAACATCTAAACTTATTATAATAAACAACGTAGATTTTTATACATCGTTCTGGTTTTCCTAGGCATAGGTTTTCCTTCCATTTATAATATTCTTACAACCATCCTTACAAAGCCAATTAATTTCGCTCTTTTTACTACCTTCTTTACTAAAACTAAATAAATAATTTTTTTTTAATAAGGGCCTTCCACCCTAAATAATTTTTATGCCATTATACCACCGTACATTACGGTCGGACCATATTAATTAACCTTTTATTATCCTTTTTATCATTTTATTATTATCCTTCGGGTACAAAAATCCAATTATTCTATCAAAGTTTCTTAAGTACCTTACACTAAAAGGCCTTATATCCCGTCTTACCACAGTTATAACATTTAAACTAAAGTTAATTTTATTACCGAACCACCTTAATCTCCATAAAACCTGGTTACGTTCCATAAGAAATAAAAAATACGGTACGTTTATTTCCTTAATTAAATTTACTAAACTTATAACGTAAAACGTACTAACCCTTCTTTTTTTATCGTTTCTCGAATTATCGATTATCGATTTTTACCGCCTTAACGATATACTTACTTAAAGAAATTAATCGTTTTAACTTAATTATCTCGTTTTTAATATCGTCCTTTAAGCTTTTATAAAACACGTCAATTAAAATATCGTTTTTTTCGTCCACCCATCCTACTTTAGCCATTAAATTTCGGAACTTCACTACGTATTTAAACGCTAGTCCTTTTTGTTATAGTTATAAAATCTTTTATATAATAATACGTTTTTTATCGGGGTTATCGAAATTGGCCTTTAGTTTTTTTTTTAAAATTAAAATAATAAACGAAAAGTTTTTTAATAAATATCTCCCTATCATCTTCCGCATTCTCCAAATAATCCTTTATAGTTAATTCGAACTAATCAAGCGCATCTCCGGTAAAAAATGCTACGATAATAAAAATCTTATCTTCCGGATCGTCGAAAACTAAAAATCGTAAATACACTCGTACTTAAGTAAAAAAGCTTTAAATATCAATCTTCCTATTATAAAGTTAAAACTTCTTAACTTTAATTTTCGAAATATTAAAATCCTTTCTGGCCGTTTCCTTAAATCGCAAAACCTCCGCCTTTAATTCTTTAAATTTACCCTTAAATTATTAGTTAACGGTATTTTCCTCAGTATTAAAAATTATTTTAACAATTCGGGTAATTATTCAAAATCTAACAATACTACTAAACAAAAGCTTATAACATATAACGGCTAAGCTAATTAACTAACTATTAAACCAAATCGTACGGTTTATATTAACAGTTATATTATAAAAATCTAAATAACGAAAATAACTTAATCACGTCTAATAATACCAAAAATACCTTAAATAACCAAGTTATATTACAAACTATCATTATCTAAGCTATAGAACTAATAAACGTATATATCCTTTATAAAAACCTGGATTTTCTATAAATCTTATCGTCCTCCCAGATCCAAACGGCACTAGATCTATATAAATTTAATTAAATCTTAAAAACCTAAAAAATCCAAATCACGTAACTTAACCCACTTAGGTCCTGTTTCGGTCCGTTAGAACCGTTTCCGAGACCTTCCCTCTATTAAGTCGTAACATTTAAGCCTTTATTTTTAACGGAACAAACGTCTTTTTTATAAAGATTAACCGTTTTACGAAATATAAACGGTTAAGGTTTAATTTCTTACGTTATAATACTTAGTAACGTTAATGAATTTCGGAAGGCCTTATATTAAAAAAATATATTATTTCGGCAGCAAAAACAGGTAAGTTACGGAAGGTTATAATAGATAAAAAAAAAAAATACGGTTAACTATAACGTAAAACAATATTATACGTTTATAGTTATTAACGCAAATCGTAATTAAAATTAACGAAAATAAAATTAATATAAATAATATCTTATAATATACCTATAGAGACAGGCCAACTTCTCTCGTGCGACCAGTTCCGGTTACAGTCGCTAGCCTGAGCAGTCGCTGCTTTAACCTGAGTTGAGGGTGAGTCGCTCCGGGAGACCCCTAATCTGAGACTAAGTACATATTGGAAGGTCCAAAGCTGGACCTGCACAGCCCCTAAGCATGAACGAAGGGGCCTGTTTAGGGAACCCGACACTCGGCTATACTTTCCCAGTCACGTGCAGCTTTGTTTCGGGCTAAGGCTGTTGCCTTCGGCTCAGCCACCTCCTTCAACTATCCGTCTCTCGTCCCCTAAACCTCACCTGCTCTAACTACTATCTACGCATTAAAAGCCTTGTAGAAAGGTAAGAAGGCACTGTAGTCTATTACCTCTGTGTTACTTTTCGTATGCACCCCCAACGTCTATCTAGACCATTAATGAATATGGCTAGGTCCTGGTTGTTCCCTCCAGTACGGCAAAAACTGACACGCTGGGTAGCACTCTAGCCATGTCTGGGTGGCAAAAATTGGCCTACATCTCCAGTGACGAGCTCAGTGACAGCCTCAGCAGAGAGTGCAATTTCTGTACCCTCCCCGCCGAACCCATCACTTTGGCCGGAGTCTACACACGATGAGACTGGATTGGATCGGCCTGGAATTAAGGATGTGTTAGATGAGGGTATATTCATGCGAGTATAGACTCTAGAGCATTGAACTACTCAACCTGCTGAGACAGGAGCCAACATCCAGTGCACCCGACACTGCCTGGTGGTATCATTACGCTGAGAAGAAGGCTGAGGACGAGACGAAGGTGGAAAAGCCCAAGAGAGGTGCAACTGACACTGCCTGGTGGTATGTTTACAACGAGAAGGAGGCTGAGGAGCAGACTTCTCGCTAGATGTACCTGAAGAGGAGATAGTCTAGATATGGGCTGTGAGTAGTTCACTGGACCGATTTCTGTGTCTGGGTGCTAACGAGTTTCCTAAGCTTTCCGCATGTTGTAGAATTCACGGCAGAGCGAGAGGCTTCGCGTCAAGAGGACGTTAATATCGGATGTTAGATCAGCAACCACTCACTCATTTTTGGGCAATACAACATTGGGATGGCTCTCATGGATTATCTCCCAACTATGTTTTTCGAAGTGCTTTCCTCCGTGCTACGGGCGAACTGGGATTGGCTCGGTTCATAATCAACCTTATAGGATAAAGCACAAGCAAAATAGTCCTCCCGGTCGACCAAGGACGCTTCAGCAACTCGCAACCCGTCAATGTCAGGGTTTTCGAGTTGGATTGGTGAGCACAAATGGATACCACCTGCATATTTTCTTTACCAGATGAGAATATGAAACAAGGCAGTGCGGAAGTGGCTAGCGATTTCACACTGGTCTTGAACAAGGACAGAATGTGTAATTAGAAGGGTTGGAGGTGGTCTAGATTATCAATTTGATGTGGATGCTGACCGTGATCAGCATACTCAAGTAGCCACTGGCAAGGGGTAATTGGCTCAAGTGCTCTCAACCTTTGCTCCTTGTTGAGCTTGATGTTTCCACGAAAGCCGGCATGGAGTTCTCCGATGCGATCTAGAACACTGATGACATAAACGCCGGACGAACACTTGTAGGGGATCGTCGATGTGGGCTGGACCACGGATCCACGCCAGCTCTACAAGCTCAATCCCAATCCGATCACGTCTCCTGCCCTGCGGAACCCGGTTTGATTAGAAAGAAATAAGTCAAGGAGAAGGACTGTTGCTGGTCGAGAAGAAGCTCTATTAGTTATCAGTTGGCTGTTGGACTGATATCTATTTTGCTTAGTGCCCTTTGTTCGCGGCAATCTTTGTAGCAGGTTGGTTCTGTGTCTCAAGAGGATCTATATTGGGTGTCTCGTTCTAGAAAAGTCTTGAGACAAGAGTTTGGTTGTATTCATATCTAATGATAGCGATTGTTGGGTTCATGCCTTTCACCGTGACGAGTGTCGGATACGAGCGTTGAGATGTGGACATGCACGATCGTTTACTTTGCCTGGTTTCATACACCTAGAGTAGCTCGTAATGTAACAAAACGGCCTCTGGAATGCCAATGAGCGTTATATTGCGCACCTTACTTCTCCTCTTAACAATCTAGACTCTTGCTCTGACATTGCACCAACTCTAAAACCACGTCCCAATAAAAGTCATTTGTATCAGAACTACAGCCCTGTTTGCTGCTATGCCCGACTTTGAGACAACGGAGCGTTACATCTCGGAATCTCGATCCCATCCAGCATGCCATTTCTGTCGTGCACTTGTTGATGAGAAAACCCCGCAAATCTCCGCCAGATCGGGAAGCCGCCTTTTGGTCCTTTGTCGTTGCTATCCTCGCCAAGGTATTCCAAAATCCAATTTCGACCAACAGGAGACCGAAGGCGTAAATCTCGTGCTCTCGTTGGTATTTCGGCCTGGTATTGGCATTTTGCCGCAGATCAGGGTGAAGATATAAATCTTGCTCCTCGTCCGAGGGGCCTAGCAACGAAATCTGCTCGGGATTGGAAGGTCGGGAAACACTATAACCGCACACGAGAGGCTTTGTCAGGTCCGGCAGATGACTCCCAATTGGGGAAGCAAAGAGGATGCTCTGGGAGTTAAATCGTTTATGATGCCATCGTGCGAGCATGAACGTGTACAGGCTGCTGGCCAAAGATGATGCGATGGCAAATCTCTGACTCAGAGTTGGCAAGAAGTGGGAACTGGTATTTGGATCTTTAAGTTTGCGTAGGAGGAGATCGTGTAGGAAGATTGGAGAGAGCGTGTTCGATATTTCTCGCGGCAGCACGCTGACCAAACCAAAGGCGCTGAGAGAATCGCAGCGAAAGCAACCGTGAGGGGCCAAAGCTATGAGTGTGGACGGCTTGGTTTCCTCCTGCAACAGCAGCGATAGACGCTTCAGTCTTTCCTCGGCCAGCTCTAGGATTGCCTCATAGTCGCTATATCCAGCGCGGTTCGGAAACGGGTACCACTCGACAAGGAACCTCTGAGTCCCCTTATCAAGAAAAGACACTTTGGACTCTGGGAGTAGGGTAGGAATAGGACTGAAGCTATTCTGTGCCAAAGTAACCTTTGCCAGTCGTTGTTTGATGTCGGGTGGGTCTGCCGATTTCCCCAGCAATTGTTTTCTGGACACCAACAACTTGGCAGTCTCGCTGACGACGTCCTGCTTCAATTTTGAAAGGCTGTTAGCCTCTTGGGGATCTGATAGAATGTAAGCAGATATGCCCTGACTGAGGACGCTATCTCGTGTTCCACTGGGAAGTATGTCATATAGGGCACGATTCCAGTACGCGATGTCTTGCAACTTGGAGACCAGGGCTGACTTCGCAGATTCATCCCAAGGCTTTGCATCGTATTTTACTCTCTTCCACCAGGATATGGAATTCATCAAATCTTTCGCAAGTTTTCTTCTCCTCGATTGTGAATTCTCCGTGTCCTCATTCAGCGTCTTGGGATTTTGAGAAGCTTGTGCATTGGAGGGTTGGGACCCGGCCGTGACCCGCAGAACACCTTGATCGATTAGGATTGTCTGCACATCGCCCAAAAGCTTCGAAATCTGAGACGCTGCATTGGTGATGGGGTGCTCGAGATTATCGCGAAGCTGGTTTGCGAGTGCAGAGCCCAAGAACGTTGATGGAATTGTCTTCGATCTGACGGGAGGATTCTGATGCGGAGATGAGCGGAGATGTGGCCGAAAACGGGTCGCAAACTAGTTACCTGGACTGCGAGCTTTTCGAGCGCTTCCCACCACGTTTGGAACCGAAAGAATTCCATTTCCAAAATTCTGAGACGGTCTGCAACATCTTCACCAAAATTTTCTGCTTCGCGAATGGCTCGCCAAATTGCGCAGCTTTTGTCAAACACAGCCGCGAGTCCGGAGAGTCCCACGATGAAAGCGGGAATCTCCAGACCTGTCATTGTCGCGGTCCTCTAGGGGGAGGGTGTCCTTTGGCAAAGTTGATTATGGAGGTCTTCCAAACGCGTGAGATCACCTGCACTTTGGAATGGGTCCCTAGGAGGCTCTTACATTTCCTTTTGGTGGGGTAATGTTACAGCGACATTGACATATCGGTTCTTAATTATTGGTGTGGTCCACCTCAGCTTCTGCAAGCCACCAATAGTGCCACCATCAGCCGAGCATGTCGCCTTTAGTCGGATTTCCTCTTGGAGAACGTCGATTCTTTGACACTTTAATAGCCCGTTGATCCGTTTTCCGCACACTTGGGGTATTTCACTTGTGGATCAAAATCTGGAGGACTTACAATAATCGTTAACCGTCATGGCGGACTACGACCTTTACAGCGAGGCTGAACCTGAGTCGGAATTACTGAGTCGACCCCATAAGACCGTCACCGGGCAAGCTGAGTTTTTCGCTGTTGCTTTGGCATTGGGAGTCCCCATTCTCGCACAGCGACACAGTGTGAGAGCTGGTTCTGGCGTTTTTAATACTGGTACCGGGTTTTCTTTCGCGGTGGAAAGGTCATCCGACCATCTGAATGCATCACTCGCGACAGATTTCATCAATCACGTGCGCCCGGAATGGTTCAATACACAAGGTCTGAGAGATAGATTTGACTTGAAGGGTTATGTAATGAAAAGGATAAATCCAAGGAACGAGCCGCGAGCCAGTAAAGACGACGCGGGTGCTTTGGCCGCTATCACGAACGAGCTCCGTATTTTGGCCAACGAGAGCATTCGGGAATCACAGAACATTATTCGGTTGTTGGCTATCTCGTGGCACAAGGTCGAGGTCCAAGGACGATTCTGGCCGCAGATGCTTCTCGAAGGTGCCCCCCATGGTAATTTGCAACAATACCTACGCTCAACGGAGCAGATTCCGGCAGTTGGGAAACTCCAAATCATGCATCAGATCACCATTGGTCTAGGATACCTCCATGCGAACGGCGTTGTTCATTGCGATCTAAAGCCTCAGAATGTCCTTGTTTTTGACGACCCCAACCTCCAAGGCCTCGATCTCAGGGGTATCAGGCCGATCAGTGTGAAAATCTGCGACTTCGGCTTCTCAGTCATTGTAGCAGACTATCTTTCAGAGCAGACGTTCCAAGACCGATTGGGAACCGAACCGTGGATGGCACCTGAGATAGACTTGAAACAGCCAATCCCTTTCAGCAAGCTGGCGCTTGTTGATGTTTATAGCTTTGGCCTACTCAGCGCGAGTATCGTGCTGAACGGCCGAGAACTCTTTCCAGGGCGATCGAAAGATGCGATACTGGCCATGAAATTGGCAAGTCCGCTCGAGGACGAGTCTTGCTTCAAGGTTTTGAAACAGGAGATAGCAGACCAGAATCGACTGGATTCTTCCACAAATCGGTGTCTGAATACTCTGCTATCCCAGTGCCTGACTCCGAAGACAGAGGATCGTTGTCACATCACTGCCGCGCACCATAACATCCGGACGACCCTGATGTTCATCCTAATGGAGAACCTCGACTCTGACTTGATACACAACCAGTGAGTAATAGAATGTCGGCATCGAACTGTCAAAAACTAACCGCTGCAGAGCCGTACTGCTGCCTTTTCCAAGTCGAGATCGCTCTCACCCTATTAGCAGAACCGTTCTTTGGTACGAAAAAATAGCGCCGAGCCCCTTCCCTCTGCTTGTCTCTTCCACATCTGATACACGCGGGGTGGAGCTTCGTGTAAGACCGATCAACACTACTCCTGATGTAAGCGCCGGAAGTCTCTGGTGTAATACTATTGCTGACGTGTTAGATCGCCTGTGAGAGAATGTTTCGATCCGCTGCCCTCCAACGTGAGACTTCCATAGAAGTGATCAATAGTCTGGAACGACACATTTGTAACGGCAATGACAAATCGGGCCGGGCAGCTTTCGAGCTTGCAGCAGCAGCTTTCAACAGCACAATGTTGGATGCACCCGATCTTGGGACAAAGTACCTCATCGAAGCGATACAGAAAGGGTGTGAAGAAGCGATTGCTTGCGCTGTGAATGTGTTCCGCGCCACTGGCGACGAGAGTCCTCCCAGCACACTCGAATTGGTCTCCCAAAAGTTGAGAGACAAATTTTTAACCTGGATTGGAGGGACCAAAATGGTCAAACTTCATCCCGATGATCTTGATACCATTGATTACCAGACACTCGGCGCCAAGACCTGGGCTCGAGAGTGTCCGGAACACTTCGCAAGTGCGTTTCAGGAGGAAACAACGCGGGAATTTCTCTCCATACTGCCCCGCGCATCGCGTGTTGCTCTCCTGGAGAAATTTCCGGATAATGATGGCAAATCGATATATGACTCCGACATTCTATCGTACAAGATGAATGGTGCAGACAAGCTTACTGATCTGGAGGAACCACAACTCATCCAACAGATCAGACAACACGGTTGCCTCAATCATCCAAATGAGCTAGGATTCACACTCTTGCAAGTTGCTGTCTGCAATCGGGACGGACGTATGGTAGATCTCCTCCTAGATGATCTCTCAGCGAGCGTGGACGAGATTGGCAACACGCCGGGGTTCTCCCCACTTTGGATTGCGTGCTATCTTGGATACTACGACATGGTCTCCAAGCTTCGCTTGCACGGGGCTGATCCTTGCTTTAGAGATCGAATGGGATGCGGTATCCTTCACTTTCTGACTCAGTTTACTAAGGCTTCTGAAGTGGAAGATATTGGGAGATGGGCGATAGAAAATGGTGTAGACGTCAATGCGGGATCGAACGCCAACGTACCGCCCCTACTAGCGGCCTTGACGACATTCGACTACTCCCAGGGCGCCGTGGTACGGTTTCTGCTGGATCAGGGGGCGGACCCAAACTTCGGAACCCCCAATGGCTTGGACACCATAACGCCAATCTCGAAATGTGCTAGTACTCTGAACTACGAGCTGCTAGAGACGATGCTGGCAAAAGTCCCAACTTCCGAAGTTCCCAGGACCAAAGCACACGCTTTCAGGAATTTGACGCGCTATCCAAAGTTTCAATTGATGTGCGAGGCGGGATCAAACTTCGAACAGAAACTCCGAAAGACGTTGAATCTCATCGTAGGACCAGATGTCGTGGAAGCTCTGAGACAGTCCGAATTCTTAGATGACCATACCACTCCGTTGAGATTAGCAATCTTGAATGGCCGAGGTCATCTGGTTGAAGCACTGCTTGACCCTGGGGCGGGCGTCTCAGAGAAATTGTCACCTGATCTGCTGCGGACAGCACTCGACAGCCGAAGTAGACCAACCGTCGAAGCTCTCCTTGAGAAGAAAGTTAACATGTTGGACACTTTTGAGGGTGGCAACTACCTTCACTATTCAGCACAGTTTTTTCCCGAAATGATTCCTCGAATGGTCGAATTCCTAGAGGCCACCTCATCCGACAACGGCGGCGGGCACGGCGTGGGAGAGGTACTTGAGCTTAGGAATGCATCAGGCTTCACAGTATTTGCTCTTCTGTTGACTGATGGATACTCACAAGATCGGATCGTTGCCGAGGAGTTACGAAAAAGATACGCGCTTGAGTATGATTTGATAGCAGGTCCGGATATACTCACTCTTACAGGAGCAATCATCACGCTTTCCAACTACCAAGGCCTTATGGACATATCAAATGTTGAGTATCTCCTCAACCTTAGCCCGAAACCAAGATTCATGGACGGGCTCGGGAACACATTACTCGCGATCGCGGTCAGCGGGCCATTGCAAAGTAAGTGTGGATCCGCTTTCTCAAAAGAGTGACTAATACTAATCTGTGGCAAAGATGCAGCCTCTGATCAAAGGCGAGCAGAAGTGGTTCGGCTTCTCTTGACTCACTACCCAGAGTACTCGCGTCTCAGTGAACGTGGACCAGGAAGGCTCGGAGCCGCGCAAAGTGCAGCCGCTCATGGAAACTTTACGGCCCTGCGAATCTTCAAAAGCTACGTTGAAAGCATGGAACCACCGAGAAAATTGCCCTACAACGAGGTGCATGAGAGCCGGACGATGATCGATTCCCTTGTTTTCTCTTTCGAAACAATTATCCGAATCCAGAGACCCGGCGGCAATCCGTTTGGCGGTTCTGATGGGGGTGAAGAGCAGGTTCTGGACAGCGACTACCTCCATTTCGACCTAGATATGCATCGTCAGCAGGTCGCCATCTGGTACAAAATTATGCGTGAAGATGGAGCCCTGCATGAATCGGAGCTAGAGGGAATTCTTCGTCGGTAGGAGTTCACAAGCTTTAATCCTCCCCGAATGTCAAGTCTCACTCGTACAGTTGCCGAATGCTTCCAGCGAAGTTTATGCCCAAACCCGAGCTTCTGGAATTTTTGGAAAGAGCAACAACGAAGTTTGGGCTCGAACCATGGATCTTTGATGGAGGTAAGGCACCAAATCCGCTTGGTGGACATAACTAATGATGATATTCGCAGAGCCAGTCCTTCTGCAGAGCGATGGGTCAGACGATAACGATGAAGAACGCGCCATGGCTGCGGCAAACCTTCTGCAGAAACCTTGGATCGCGACACATACAGAGATATACCACTCATTCGAATTAGTGTGGATGCATAACTACTTCTGCCTACGCGGCCGAGAGCTACACTTCTCCGGATTGAGGCTATTCCAAGAGCAGCGGAAATATGTCAAGGATCGCGCGAACGCAAGGGCATGGTACAATGTTAGAGATGAGCACAAATGTAAGCCAAGAGCGCAATGCTAGGTCGAAATCGCTGACAATGATTCTCTTAGCCCCCTTTGAATCGACCAAGTATGAGGTTACCTTGTTGAGACACCACCTGGAGGTGTCTTGGACTCGGCCAGGTCGAGAGTGGACGAGTGCGGAAGTGCATACTCTTCAGCAAGGCGTCTGTGATGAGTGGGACAAGCAGTTTGGAGAGCGCCTTCAAGCCTTTGAATCGTTGGTCACCAAGTACAATGCTCCAATCCTCTGCTCCCCTTGTCGCCCAGTCCAATAGAATATACTAAGGATGATTCAAGTAAGCGCAAGTTTCGTTGCGCCAGATGGTCGCGCCATTTGTCCGTACAGATACGCGAGACCAACAATGGTACTGCGGCGACCACAACCTATTACTGCCTAAAAGACGGTCTAAGCTGCTCGAACTTCTAGGGGAAATCTAAAATGAAATTTATAAGTACGCATTTCCTCTATTTTTAGGGCTCATTCCTCAGCATAGACTAGAAGAGAGCAGTATAGGGCTTCTTGCAGTCAATAAACAGGTCTATAAAGAAGTTATAAGTCTAATGTATAGCACGAAGACACTTAGACTTAAATATAAGGGGGACGACTTGAGCTTAAATAATTATTTTTACAATTAGGATGGCTAGGATCACTGCATTAGACGCCACCTAGGATTGTATTAGAACATATCTATGCTTCTTCGATTATTCAGCAGAAAAGCGTTTTAATACATTAACGATATTGAGATTTACGTAGATCTTGAAGACTTCAAAGATACTAAGCGCTCGATTTTACTGGACTTCGTCCATGCGCTCTGCGCTAAATGAAGAATGCAACTAAGGCGCTTTACTATGAGTTCATAGTAGCGACGTTGACAGGTGAAAAAGAGGAGGTCGAGTTTTCCCGCTTTCTCCAGGCGCTTAAGGAGGTTCTGGAGTTTAAAGACGTACACTTTGAACTTAACGATCCACATTAGCTTAAAGGGGAAGATAGAAAACAGCTCCTTTAGAGAGCATGTGCAATGAGGGATAGCCTGTTACTAGAACGGAAACGTAAATTTAAGCAATTTCAGGAGTAGCATTAAGGTCTCTTATTATTATAGAAATAGAATATAGGTCCTATTATGAAAGTTTTCTTAGCACCTTTACAGGCTTAGTATCTATTTAGATAAAGTAAGGCTTTATTTTGTATGTAGTCTGCATTGAACCCCGACTCCTCCGCAACGAGTATGACAGTAGCACAACTTGAGCTGGAAGGCTCGCCGTCGCCTTATTTCCCTGGCTAGAGTCCACGTTCATGGACTCAACCTGGCTTTCTTCGCTAAATTGGCGTAAAAGTTCCTTACAGAGAAGTGGTATGCGGACTCGGGAAACAGAGTGTGCAGCACATAATCCTGGAATACCGGAACTGGATAGAGGAGCGACAAGAGATGTGGGCAGGCAAGCAACCATGCGCAGACGTCAAGAAAGTTCTCTGTAACCCGTCAATAGCAGTACAAGCAGCTAAGATGATGTTGATGACAGGATTGCTTGGACAATTCCAGGCAGTCTCGTCCACAGTACCATAACGAGCAATAACGTGGACGAGTGTTTATCGTTAAACAGAAGGTGAGGAGGGCCAGGAAAGGCCTGACAAGTTCAGAGACACAGAACAGTCATTAGAACTATAAATACAAGCTCCAGATTGTCATTTGAAGGATGGACGTTGCCTTGGACAAAGGGAACAGTTTGGTCCTGAAAGTGGGGAGAGGGCGCCTGTATTTATAGTTGTACGCTGCATAGCCGCCGCTAGGGCGGCTGGGACAGCCTATGAACCAACCAACCAACCAATCAATCAATCATTAATCAATCAGCGTCCCCGGATTTCTCTTCCCGGACAGGCGTCCTAGTCAGATCTGTCGCCCCGGACAGGCGTCCCCGGAGTTCTCTTCCCGGAGAGGCATCCCAGTCAGATTTATTGCCCCGGAGAGGCACCCCGGGAGTTCTCTTCCCGGAGAGGCGTCCTGAAAAGTCACAAGTTCATGGTTAGTGATTACAATACCTGTTACACCATAATATTAACGCAGGAGATTTAAGCTCAGCAGGAAACCTTTCTCTCGGAGATCTGAGCTCTTATGAGATCTTTCGTATATGCGCATTAAGTTACATGAATTCGCTTAATAAGGGCTATAGTTCAAAACTGATTTATTATTGCCTTAGGAGTCGTGTAGACTCGTTCCTATCTCTATATATTCATTTAGCTCATTTACCTCTTCCTTAAGCAAGTCACCTATACGCTTGTATAGGCTAGCGAGCTTCTGCATACGCATTGCCTTCCTCTACCTCTTCTAAACCTTCTATTTAAGCTCTAGGACTGTTAGGCACGACTATGGATGTATTCGCTCGTTTATATTAGATTCACTCGCTAATTTATCTAGTAGTTTAAGCAATGTGGAGTATTTAGTTCGTCTAGAGTACTTTACTAAGGTATTAGATTGCTTTAAACTCTTTAGGCTACCGCTTAGATTCTTAGTATCTATCTTACTTTTGGCTATTTACTCTTGTTCGCTAGTTTAAAGGCTGTAGCGCGCTCCTTTAGTACTATAATAACAATTAGAGCAGGATCCTTTTAGATATCCTTTTAGGATTATATATTTAGCAAATAGCCCTCTTCCTCTCTTATAGTTTAAGCAAGCTAGTATACAATCTCTTACTTGTCCTGTTATGCGGGGATCTCTTACCTAAGAGAAGGCACCTAGCGCACGGGATTATTCTTGAGGAATAGGGGGGGTGATTCGGACCGGTTGGATATAAACCCAATTCTATAACTAACTATAGCATAACAAATATCGATAGCAACTTGCTAAATACAATCTGAGTAGAGTGTGGGTGATATTCATGAGCGTTGACGACAACGAGAGATAGATAGGAAATCCTTTGCTACTTATATCCGTTGTCCATATGGTCCTTGACCAATAATCCTCCTGCTCCCATGTCCCTAGGGCTCCCATCCTTGGCGGGATCCGTAGTCTTGGCGGGAGTAGGTCACATGACACCTCTCGACCTCATCTGCGACCTCCGCAGTCCTGAGTCCTTGGTTGGTTCGTTACCTCTGTAACATGTCCGCGACTATACGCTAAAGCGGCTTCGCAATTCTAGGGCATATACTAATATACCTGCCAATTCGCAGCTAGTCTTTCCTTAGATATAGCCGAATTAAGTACTTATACGCCTAGCTTTAGTTCGAAATAACCTGTTACGTATTAAGGACGATGCGTAGTACTAATAAGTTTTTACTGATGGCGTTTAGGGTTTAGGGCAGCCGTAGCGGTTAAGGCTATTATCAGTTAACAGGGGGTGCTAAACGTATTGCATAGACGGAAAGGGTCCCTTTAATCGGAAGATATATATTCCGTTAATAGGTTATATTAAATTTATACGAATATAATAATATAATTAATATCTCTTATATTTAATAATTAAAAGTTTTATACGTTTAATTAAGGTAATTATTAATTAATTAATTATTATTATAATATAATATAATGTCCTATGCAAGTATTCCGGACGTATAAGTACTCCGGACGGTTTTTAGTTTATTATAATTACCCGAATTTTAATTAATTATTTTTTAATATTAATAATAATAAACGGCCTGTAAAAAAAGCGAAAATAAATTTAATTATTTAAATTAAAAAACGAAACCCGAAATTTAATTATACGATATTTAGTTTTATATATAAAGTTGTAATATTTACTTTATATAAACGATATACCGGTATATTTTTTTATAGTAACTATATATTTAAATCGCGAAAATTAACGTTGATTTAAAAAAATTATTTATTAATTAAATTTTCGCTTTATATTCGTAATTGTTTTTTATCCAGCTTTAATATATTGAAAATATGGTTAATATATTACTTACTTAACGCGTTACAGTATACGTTAGAGTTAATTAAGCGTTAAATTTTATTAAATGATAAAAAAGGTTTAAATACGTTTAAATCGGAAAATCGATTATTAATAGGTATTTGTTACGACCCAACAGAGGGGAGGTTTCGGAAACGGTCCTAATGGACCGAAACAGGGCCCAAATAGGTCAGATCACGTAACTGGATCACCAATTCACCATAAGTAAGCCAGTAAGTTAAATCACCAACTTACCATAAGTAAACCAGTAAATTAGATAAAGATATATACGCTTATTAATCCCATAATCCAGATAATATCAGCTTATAATACAACTTAATTACCTAAAATACCTTTAATATTACCAAACGTAATTAAATTATCTTTATCGCTTAAATTCCCGCAATACGACTACTAATATAAACCGTATAACTTAATTTAATAATTAGTTAATTAACCTAGCCGTTATACGTTACAAACTTTTATTTAATAATATTATCAAATTTTAAGCAATTATCCAAATTATCAAAATAATTTTTAATACTGAGGAGAATACCGCTAGCCAGCAATTCGAAAACAAGCTTAAAAAACTAAAAGCAAAAGTTCTGTAACTTAAAAAAACGGCCAGGAAAAACCTTAGCATTTCGAAAATTAAGGCTAAAAAGCCCCAACCCTATAATAAAAAAACCGATATTTAAAGTTTTCTCACATAAATACGAATATACCTACGGTTTTTAACTTTTAACGATCCGGAAAATAAAATTCTTACTATTACAACGTTCCTTACCGGAAACGCGTTTAATTAATTTAAACCAATTATAAAGGATTACCTAAAAAATGCGGAAAACGATAAGAAAATATTTACCAAAGAACTTTTCGCCCACTATTCCAACTTTAAGGAAAAATTAAAAGCTAATTTCGATAACCCCGATAAGGAACGTATTGCCGCATAAAAAATTTTACAACTACGATAAAAAAAACTAACATCCAAGTATACAATAAAATTCCGAAACCTAATAACTAAAACGGAATAAATAAACGAAAAAAATAATACCTTAATTAACGTATTCTACAAAAGATTAAAAAATAACGTTAAAAACAAAATAATTAAGCTGGAACGATTAATCTCTTTAAGCAAATATATCACTAAAACAATAAAAATTAACAACCGATAATTCGAAAAACGACAAAAAAAAAAAGGGTTAATATACCCTACGGCATAAGTTCAACAAACCTAATCAAAAGAATAAACGTACCACATCTTCCACTTTTTACGGGACTTAACCAGGCCCTATAAAAATCGGGGCGGTCCGGCAATAAAACAAACCCCAGTTCAAATATTATAACTATAATAAATTAAGACATAAAGCTTTTCAATACAAGGCACCTAAAAAATTTCGATAAAATAACTGGATTCCTATACTTAAAAAACAATAACAAAATAACAAAAAAAATAATAAAAGGTTAATTAACATAATCCGACCGCGATATACGGTAATACAGTAACACAAGGACCATTCAAGGTAAAAAGCTTTCACTAAAAAAAGATTACTCGCCCAGTCCCAACAAAAAAAACAATAAAAAAAGCAGAACCAACTAGCTCTGCAAAAGTAACTGCAAGAACACTATAAATAAAGAGAAGATCTATACCCAGGAAAACCGGAGCAACACATAAAAATCTACGTTATTTACTGCAACAAGCCCAGATACCAGTTTTACCAAAAATAAAAAAAAACGATTTACTAACGTATAACTCGAATATACCAACAAGGATTTAACTTTAAACGATAAAAAAAAATTAATAAAAATAATTAACAATAATATCGACATTTACAATCGTTTGCGGATTAAGATAAAATCAACCAAAAAATAACCCTATAAAGTTAGCTACTTAAAAAGTCATGCTTATAAAAAAACCTTTTCTATTATTTCGGATAATATAACCATTAAACAAAAAAGAAGTTAATTCAGAAAACGGTAAAAAAGCACTGCCAGCGAACTATCACCGATTTAGGCATTTAATTAGCTTTTACCACCGACTTAAAAGATAAAAAAAGATTAAAAAAAAAATTAAAAGTTTTACCAAAAAAAATTAATAAAACTTAAAAAATAAAAAAAAATATAACAATTAATAAGAAAATAATAATTCGTAAACGATACTATTAAATAAAGGAACGATTTAAACCCTTGCAAAGCAAACCTACAAACAATTAAACGTACGATAGTAACTTAAGCAGTTATAAAAATAAATAACGCAAATAAAAAAATAACTAAAAGAACTTCGAACATAGAATAACCGAAACGAAAAGATACTGCAAAAACTTTTATACCCCCTAAAAGGATAATGCCACCTATAAAAAAGCCGCAAAAAGGAAGAAAAAAAAAGGTTAAATTATAACACCTTAAAAAGGCTTTAAACGCAACGATCGGAGCCACTAGCGACAATACCATTATTATACAAGTACGAATTAAAAAAAACTGGTATACCGTAATAATAGATTACGAAACGATAACTGCAAATTATATTAATCCGGAAATAATAAATCAATTAAAATTACTATAAAAGGAAAAAAGTTACTTTTATAAGGTCGAAAATGCCGAAAGTTAGAAATTTACCTATAACAATGAATAAGTTAAACGCGAAATTAATTACTTTAAAACCTTTATTAAAGGGAAAAAGTAAGTTATTAATTTCGACATTATCTTATTAAATAAATATAACATAATTTTAAAAAAACTATAATTGCGTTAATATAACCCCTTAATCGATTAGGAAATTAATTAAGTAAACTTCCGCTTATTTCCCGGTACAAAACAAACTATAAACGAAACGAGATCTTAATATTCGATTAATAAAAACGACAAATACAAGCATAAGAATATAATAGAAACCTTACTACCTAAGAAAATAAAATATATTTAAAATAAAAGGCATAACAAAAAAATACGGCGCGTTATTGCAAACCTTAAAGTACGATTTCGATAGATAAACGATAACCTACAAGTACGGCCCGAAAAACCACCAAAGTAAATGGCGAAAATACTATTATAATATTATAAATATAAAAAACTTTTTTAAAAAAAGTTCGATACAAAATTACTATAACATAACAAGTAGGATTATAAGATAATTGTTAAAAACGGCAAAACAATTACTTTTTATTTTATTTATAATTTAAACGAAATAAAACTGCATATTTTTCGCAATTATTTAAAAGATAAGTTACGGAAAAAATATATATAACGTTTTAAGTTATTAATAGGGTACCTAATATTTTTCGTTTTACGAAAAAACGGGAAGTTACGATTTGTTATTAATTACCGATAATTTAATAATATTATTATTAAAAATAAAACGTTATTACCTTTAATTACCGAAATTAAAAATCGATTACAAAATACTTAATAGTTTATAATTTTGGATTTACGAAAAAAATATAACCAGATTTAAATTAAACCAGGAAATAAATAGAAAACGGCCTTTAAAACGAAATATAAGTTATTTAAGTATTTCGTTATGTTTTCCGGATTTACGAACGTATTAGCAACTTTTTAACGAATAGTTAATTATGTATTCCGAAAATATCTTAATATTTTTATTATGTATTACCTCGATAATATCTTTATTTATTTGAAAATAGAAAAGAAACATGTAAAATACGTTTATAAGGTTTTATAAATTTTATAAAACGTTAACTTTTTAATTAACGCAAAAAAAAGTACCTTTTATATTTAAAAAGTAAAATATTTAAGATATATTATTACCCTAAAATATATTAAAATGGACTTAAAGAAAATTTTTGTAATTTAAAATTGAAAAACATTTATTAATATTACGGAAGTGCAAGTATTCTTTGGATTTGCTAATTATTACCGACGATTTATACGGTATTTTAGTAAAATTATAATATTATTAATAGAACTTACTAAGAAAGACCGATAATTCGCGTAGGTTTTAGTTATAAAAAAAGCTTTTTAACAATTTAAAAACGTTTTTATTAATAAACCCGTTTTAATAATATATAATCCCGATAGATTAATAGAATTCGAAATTAACGTTTTAAACTTTACCTTAGGAGTAATGATTTATTAACGAAATAATTAAGGAAGATTATATTTTATCGCCTTTTATTTTTATAAATTGCATGGTACCGAATTAAACTACCCTATTTACGATAAAAAGTTCCTAGTTATCGTTAAAGCTTTTAAGGAATTTAAATATTATTTTAAAGGGAATTAGTATTAAGTAAAAGTATATATAAATTATAAGAATATTTTTTATTTCGTAATTACGAAAGAATTAATCGGATAATAATTACGTTACGCAGAATACTTTTCGGAATTCGATTATGTTATTATTTATCGTAAAGGATCGGAAAATGGCAAAGTAAACGTTTTTAGCAGATAGTTAGATTTGAAGGATTTTAAGGTGAGGATATAATAAATTATATTTAACTGGACGTTAAAGGGATATTTATAATAACGATATATTAATATTATTAAAATGTTTATATTAGATATATATAAGGAAATATAACAATATTATAATAATTTACCCGAAGATTAAAAAATAAACAAAATCCATGTATTAGAGAAATACTAAAAAAATTTAATACGAGAAATATATAAATATTAATTATACGGATACCTAGGGATTTACAAGATTTTAAAATATTTATAACGAATATATTATTTTTTTAAAATGAAGTTAACCGTATAAAAAATTATATAATAATGTAATATTTACGTTAAAGTAAAGAATAGATAATATAAACTTTACGGAAAATTATAACTATTATTAGTTGTTAAGTAATTATAAAATTTAATTATATTTAACTTTATTACAAAGTTTCCTTTATTAAAAAACCCAGTTACGGGTATATATTACGATAGTATTTTTGTAATCGTTAACCGATTTACAAAATTTTTTTATTTTTTACTTTATAATGAAAACATAGATGCCGAATAAATAGTTTATATTTTTTTTCGATAAGTGTATAGTATATACGGATTATTAACGGAAATTATTTTAGATAGAGGTATAATTTTTATTTTAAAATTTTAATAAAGTTTAATAGTATAATTCGGTTTAAATTATAAATTGTTAAGCGCTTTTAAACCATAAATAAACGGATAGACGGAAAGAATTAATTAAACGTTAGAGACGTACTTACGATGTTATATTAATTATAAATAAAATAACTGGGTTAAAAAATTATTTATTGTATAATTAGCTTATAATACCAGTTATTATAACAGTATTAAGATGATTTTAATAATTGTTAATTTTGGTTTTATTTTAAAAGTTTATAAAGAAATACGAGGAAGAGGATTAATTAATATTAAAGCAATTTTTACCTTAGAATTACTTAAATAATTATATTAAGAAATGAAAATAGAACTTTAATTTATATACGAATAAATGAATAAATATTATAATTAAAAAAGGTTAAGAGGATTAATTTTTTCGGAGGGGGAGATGGTTTATTTAGTTACCAAAAATATTAGGATTAAACGTTTAAATTAAAAACTCGATTTTAAATATATCGGCTTATATAAGATCGTTAAGAAAATTTTAGAAAATAATTATTAATTAAAATTATTACTTAAGGTTAAATTTTATCTAGTTTTTTATGTTTTTTTATTCGAGTTAGCGGCGGATATTATTAAAGTGTATACGGTACAAGATGATATGGAGGTAAAGGAAAAAGGAAAAATATATAAAGTTAAGAAATTACTTGATATATAAAAGGAAAAAGGACTTATTTAATATTTGATTAAATAAAAAATTACTTAGATTCTGAAAATACCTGGGAATTTATTAAAAACCTTATTGGCGTTTAGCGTTTATTAAAGAATTTTTATTAATAATAACGGAATTAGTAATGAGCATGTCTTAGTTTACGTTGTCTAAAGAAGGGAGGCTTTGGTTAACGGTATTCCAGTTAATGATATTAGCATTACCAGAAGCCTAAATAGCTATTGCCGACTCCGATTTTTAACGGTTAAGTTCGTTTTGCTTGTTTAAGGATTATAAGGTGCGATTTATAAGTTTGGCACCTTAAATTTAATGTTGTTGACGTTGTTTGCGTATGCGGGATAAACGAGCTAAGGATTCGGTAAGGGCCTGTTTTGTAATGAGTTTTTTTTTTTTTAAATGACGGGCCTTGGCGACATAACAATTAATTATCGTTACGGGGATATTAGTACTATTATAAGAACGGCCGCGACGGATATATTCCTTGTAACGGGATATTTCCGTTATTATTTAATAATTAAGTTTTTTAAAAGAGCAAAAGGAATACGGTATCGTTTCGAAATTTTTCAAATTAATTAAGTTAGCTAAAGTATAACGTTGCTTTGTTTTACGCGAACAACCTTTAACAATACGACTTAACATAATAAAATAAAGACTTATAAAAGAAGGAAAATCCTTAAGGGTAAGGATCTTAAAAGAGGGGAGATCGTATTACGACTTAATAAAGGGGAGGTTTCGGAAACGGTCCTAATGGACCGAAATAGGGCCTAAATGGGTTAAATTACGTAACTAGATTACCAACTCACTATAAGTAAGCCAATGAACTAAATTACCAACTTGCCATAAGTAAGCCAGTGAGCTGAATAAAAATATATACGTTTATTAATCCTATAGTCCAGATAATATCAGCTTGTAATATAACTTAGTTACCCAAAATACCCTTAGTATTACCAGACGTAATTAAATTATCTTTATCGCTTAGATTCCCGTAATACGACTATTAACATAAACCGTACGACTTGGTTTAATAGTTGGTTAACTAGCCTAGCCGTTACAGTATTATACGAAAATTTAAAGATATTTCGTAAATAGTTCGAGTTTATCCGGGTTATTATTATAAAATACGGTATCATAAAAAAGGATATTTATAATTTCGACGAAATTGGATTTTTAATAAGGTTTTTTATAATAACGGGTATGGTAATTATTAGTACCGAAAAACGTAAAAAACCTAAATAAGTTATAATTATTTAAGGTATTAATTTGTAAAGTTATGTTATGCCGTTATTTATTATTATAATAAAGAAAAATTATTTTAAGTTTTAATACCGTAATAACATATTATTAATAGCCGATTAGAAAATCGTATAAAGCAATAATAGTTGGATAATAAATAAAGTAGGTTTAATATAAATTTAATATTTTGATAAATATATTCGAATATATACGAAAAGGTTAAAACGTTTTTTTATTTTTAACGGTTACGAAAATTATTATTCGATACAATTTAGAAAATATTACGTTAATTACGATGTTGTTAAGTTTTGTATATTTGCGTATTTTTTGTATCGGTTTTAATTATTTAATATATTTTTTTTGTTTTAACATGCGTTTATTCGTTATATATCGAAAATTTAATATAACGTTATTATATTTATATTATTAAAAAGGATTTTTTTTACCGGCTTTTATCATCCGTTTAAAGTTATTATAATGTTGAATAATATTAAACTTAGATTTATAAAAGTTGGTTTTATTTTATTTAATTTTAATAACGTCCTTTTCGAGTTCGAAATTTTTCTAGTTGTATTTATGCCGTTTGTTTTTTCGTTAATTTTTACCGGTTTTATTTTTCCGCCCGCGAAAACTTTTAGAAATATCCGTAAAGTAATAAAATAAGGATGTTATTTATAAAAGAAAATTAGAAATTTTTAGGGTAATTTGTTGACGAAAATATTTAAGTCGGTTAATTTTATAATAAAAGGTTATATGTTATTTTTATATAAAGCCGGTTTTTTGCGGGAAAAAAACATATAATTACGCGAAACGAATTATATTTTAAGTAAACGTTTTTAAGAAAAAGGAATATTTATTATATAAAATGGAGAAGTTTTTCTAGTTTAAAAAAAAGGGGGTGGTAAAAAAATGTAGTTAATAATAACTGGAAAAAATCGTTACAAAAAGGTTAAGACGAAAAAACGGAAGTATAGCATTTATAATAAACCCGGATATAATGTACGTATTTATAAAGAAATTATAGAAACGTTTAATAATAAAAAATCCGATTAATTTGAATTAATACGATATATTATTATTAAGTTATTTTTATTTATTATTATAAGGTGCTAAAAACCGTCCGGAGTATTTATACATCCGGAGTAATTATATAGGACGTTAAATTATATATTAATAATAATTATATATATATTTTAGTAATTATAATAATAATAATAATATTATTAATCTTTATAATTTATTACAAATCTAAAAATTAGAATTATTTTAAAAGCGAATTTTAAGTTAACACGGACGATTTTAATGTATAGAATTATATTAATTTTAATTAGTTATTTTCGTAATTTATAAAATTATTAAAACCCGATATAATTTCGTATCCGAAAAAACGATTTTATTCTTAAATAGGTATTAATACTTTATCTTTTAAAGAAAGTTTATTATTCGACAAAATAGATTATATAAATTAATTAACGAATATTTTCGAAATAATAACCGAAAGTAAGTAAGTTTATAATTAGAACTTTACGGCATATATATATAAAAATCGTAAATACGATAATTTCCGATAAAATAATAAGGATTTTATAAAATAAGTTTTAAAATTAATATTTTTAATTAAAAAGATAAGCGTTTTTAAAAAAGTATTCACGAAAATAATACGTTAAATTAATTAAATCTTATAAAATATATATTAATAGATTCTTAATTAATACTTAATAAAAGTATGACGAAAAGTTAAAATAAATTTTAATATAGATAAGAAAGTTTGATAAATAAATTATAAAATAATAAAATATTATAATTTAAAAATAACGATTATATAAATTAACGATTTATATATAATATTAGCTCTTATAATAAAGATTTAAATAATTATATTTCAAATAGTAAAAAATAAATAAATAATAATACAATTAATTATTAAAAAGTAACCGTTAACGTTTTAAATTTTTAAATTATAACTTATGTATAACTTATATCGAAAGATGTTAAAGTGATTAATCCGACCTTTAATAAGATATTTGCGAACTTTTTTAATTAAGAATAAATTTTAATTATAAGGAAAAACTTAAAGATATAAGTTAAAATAAAGCAGTTATAAAGGTTTTTATTCGGATTAAACCGATAATAAACGAAAACGTTAAAAGTTATATATATATAAAACCCGTTATATAAGGTAAAGGACTATTAAGATATCTAGCTATGTATATATATTCAGCTGATCCGTTTATTATATACATATATATAAATAGTAGTTTTACATAAACGCAACCAGGGAGCACCTTTTAAAAACTATCCCTTTTTAGCTAAAGGCCGGAAAAACGTAATACGAATTATTAATACTGTAATAAATAAATAATACGTATATGATTAATTTAATTAGTTAATTTTTAGAACCTCTAATTTTTCCGGTTGTCGCCGACACGGTAATAAGGCCGAAATCTTAATTAGTTAACTTCTTTAAATTAGCATTACTTAAAAAAACGGTAACTTAAATTAAATTTAAACTAGTAATCTTTTATAATTAATTAAAACAAGGTGCCTAAGTTTGTATTAATTAAAAGAGATACCCAGGTTTACGATTACTAAGTTATTAGGCTAAAAAACCCATTATAAAACGTATTAAATTCCTTTTATAGATATTTTTAATATTATTATATATTTTTTAATAAAATTTAAGTAAATCTCCGTTGTAGTAATACGATAGTAATATACGTTTAAACTTAAATACTTTTTAAAATAAATTTTTTAAAAAATTAACAGTTTATTAAAAAAAATATAAAAATAAATGATTTAAAAGATAAAACGAGCTTTAAGATATTTTTTATTTTTAATTAACGTAATATAATAAATACGACATTTTATCTATTAAAAAAATTTATTTAATGTAAATTCAAAATTTACGATATATATTTATAAGCTTATTAATAAATTTTTAAATTATAAAATAACGATTTAAAGCCATAAAATATAATTAAAAAATATGTCGTTTAAATTAAAAAATACCAAAATATAAATATAATATTTTAAAACCTTAATAACGCGAAAACGCTATATTTATATAACGTAACATATTATAAGAATTTTATATATAACCTAGTATTTTCCGCTAATTCCGAAAAAGAATAATAATAAAATACTCGAAAAATTAATAATTTTATTCGAAATAAATATAATTAAGAAATTGCTACCTTAATAAATAAATTTAATTAATTCGTTATTTAAAATATTAATACAATAATTAATTATATAATTTTTATAATTTATAAACGAAACGTTAATATATAAATATTAAAATTATCGTAAACCGATAACGGTATTATATAATTCGTAAAATGAAATTAGTTAAAGCTTAAAATAATTATTTAATAATAATTTTATAATAAAAAATTTATTTAAAAGGTTGTATAATAATAAAATACTAAATATATAATAAAGCGAAAGATAAAAATAAATATATTATATTCATTATCGATAAATATTTCAGTTTTATATAAAATATTTACTTTAAAAATTATATATATAAGGTAAAGTACTATTAAGATATCTAGCTATATATCGCTAATCCGTTTACTATATACATATACACAGGTAATTTACATAACGCGACCGGAAAGCACCTCTTAAAAATCGTTCCTTCTTAGCAAGGCCGGATAAAAAACGCAACACGGGTCTTAAGACACGGTAACTAACGATAAAAAATAAGTACACGATTAATTTAAGAGATTTACTATTTCTACAATGGCCCCACTTCCACCTGGTATATACCTAGCACATCTACCAGTTCGTACTTAATTTTTCCTTAAAGACCCCCTTATATAAAACATACCTATTTTTAATTAATTTACTAAGATATAGCTTTATTAATAAAACTTATAATAAACTTTAATTATATTATAATAATGTTTTTTAAAATTAACGCGTTTTAAAACGTTTTAATATCTTTGCAGCCTTATATAATAATTAATTAACGTCCTACACGATTAAGGTAAATACACGATTAAGCTGGATACACGATTAAGCTAGACACTTTTCAATACTTCACGACAACAAAGTCCAATTAATTAACCATAATACATCAAATCTATTTAAATTAATTAGATTTTTCTTCGCTAAACGTATTTACAGCTTTATTACAAATACGCGTATTATATCCGGGCTTACCGCAGACGCCATATTTCCGTTCTTTTGTCGTAACCTTTTTACGATAATTACCTTCGGCCATTATTAGCTACGATTATTCACCACCACTTTTTTTCGTAATTATAAAAGCTTATGCTTTTTTTCCAGTAAATATCCCTCCTTTTTAAAGACGTTTATTTTTGGTTTTCCGGCATTTACTAAAAATATGGTTCGTTTCGCGTAATAAACCGTATTCCTCCCGAAAAAAAGCGTTTTCGTATAACAGTATTAAGTTACTTTTTATTAAAAGATTAACCGATTCAACTATCTTTGTCGGCAAGCTACCCTAGTAATTTTTAATTTGCCTTTACAAATAACGCCCTTATCGAATCGTTTCGGTAATATTCTTAAAAATTTTCGCAGGTAAGAAAATAACGGAATTAGCAAAAATAAATAAAAAAACGGTCGGTATAAATATAACTAAAACTTTTAATTCGGAAAGGACGCGATTAAGATCGAATAAAATAAGGCCAGTTACGGCGAATCCGGATTTAATATTATCGGTCGTTATAGCAGCTTTAAACGCATTTTAAAAACCGGCGATAAAATTTTTTTTGGTAATATAAATAACGTAACGTCGTATAAAACTTTCGATATATAACGAATAAACGCATTTTAACAAAGAGAAACAAAATACGTCGAAAGGTTAAAATAAATAGAAAAAATTAACTAATATGCAAAATGTAATAATGTTATAATTAACGCAATATTTTTCGAATTCTATCGAATAATAGTTTTCGTAACCATTAAAGATAAAAAAATATTTCGATTTTTTCGTACGTATTCGAATATAATAATCAAAATATTAGATTTATTCTAAACTTAATTTATTTA
This sequence comes from Monosporascus sp. CRB-8-3, assembly GCA_004155055.1. Lineage (NCBI taxonomy): Eukaryota > Fungi > Ascomycota > Sordariomycetes > Xylariales > Monosporascus > Monosporascus sp. CRB-8-3. The sequence continues at coordinate 65,832 of QJNZ01000107.1, read as the reverse complement.
TCGTCCAACCGTTATTACTTATAACAACCTTCCAGTCGGGTAAAAATAAATTATCGGCAAACCAGCAAAATAAATAATTTTTCCCGGTAAAAATAATAAATAAAGGTAGGGCCTAACCTTAAAAATTAACAACTTATATTATTATAAACCATTTCCGATTTTTTTATTAAGCTTATCTAGATTTTTCACGTTTTTCGGCACTAGTAATTACTATACCCGTTACCATAAAAAGCCTTATCAAAAATCCAATCTTATCGAAATTGTAAATATCCTTTTTTATAATACCGTATTTTACGATAATAACCCGAATAAACTTAAATTATTTACAAAATATTTCTGGATTTTCGTATAATACCTTTTAATAATCGATTTTTTGAAATAGACGCGTTTTAAGTTTTTTTTACCGTTTAATAAAATATAACGCCTAGTTAATTCCGACGCGTTCTATAACGCGTTAAGCTAACAATAAATTCGCTATATTTTTAACATGCTAAAGCCGGATAAAAAACGTTCGTATATCTAAATTAAAAATTCGGTTAACAATCGATATCTTTTCGGTCGGCATTAATTTCTACTTAAAAAAAATAATATCGGTTCGGGCGCGTTTACCGTTATATCGCGTCTGTAAGGTAAAATAAAGGACGTTATAAATAGAACTAAGTTTTTTATAACTAAATTTCGGGTTTCGTTTTTTAACTTAAACGGCTAAATTTATTTTCGCTTTTTTTGTAAGGCGTTCCATAATATTAATATTAAAAAATATACGATTAAAGATAGGGAATTAAAATAGTTAAAAAAATGTCCAGCTTAATCGTATATCTAGCTTAATCGTATGGGACGTTATCGTTAGTTAGGTTAATTATATTAGTTATAGCCGAATTAGGTATTAAGACGCCTTACCTTAGCTAGCTTAGACCTCTGCTAGCTCGTCTTTAATTTTGATATATTTTTTTATATTACGTTAAAGTATTAAAATTAACTAATGAAATCGTATATCCTCTTATCGAATTAATAAGGCCTAAATTCAAATTGTAGAAAAATAAGTTCGTTTTAGTACTTTTATTAAAATTCCTATTTTTTTCCCCGTGTTTCTTAAAATATAAAAAGTTAAAAAAAATTTATTACGTAACTAATTTAAGGCCGGTAAATATGAAATTTTTTATAGTTTTCAAATATAAGTTAATATACGTACAGGATTTTTTTTAATCTTTTTAGATTAAAATTAAGGCCGATACGGTTAGGTATATATTTAGAAATTGAGCGACCGTAACGTTTTTAAGGCTGTAATAGTATAATTATCTATTGTATTATTATGTACCTGATTTCCAAAGTATATTCTGTATAAGAAAAATTCGTATATTAATTTTTTCGATAATACGGGCTGTAATTATTACGTCGCAGCTATAAGAAGGTTAAGGTTAACTAAGTTCGTAACGCCTTTATAACTGTAATAAAACCACCATAATTCGTACGGCCAAAAAAATAACTGGACGGGTTTTTTTTATATTAAATTACTTTTAAACGACTCATAGCAAAATATTATATATAATAATTACGTTATTATAATTATAAGGGCGTTTCGGATAAAAGGTTTATCGAAAATAAGAATTTTAATTTGTTTTCTTAATATCTTTATTAAGACAGCCTCGATTTAAAAGTTATATATACTGTTAAAAAGCTTTTTTAAATCTGTATATAATTATATTTTCTTTTAATTATTTGTTATTAGTATTTTATTTAAAAGTTTTTATTATAAATTTTAAAAAATTATATAGAATTGCCGAAAACGAGCTTATAAAATTATAATTTGTTACCAGGCCCTATTTTAATAATTTTGTTATTTTGGTAGGTTTTTTTCAAATTAGGTTAACGGGGGACTTAAAGTTACTTAGCTGCAGCTGCGCCGTAGGTGCAGTTATAACCGCTAAAATAGGGCCTGATTTTAGTAAGGCGAAATACGCCTAGCTCCAGTTCGAAATAACCTGTTACGTATTAAGGACGATACGTAACAGTAACGAGTTTTTGCTAACGGCGTTTAAAGTCTAAGGTAACCGTAACGGTTAAGGTTATCGCTACTTTAGGTATTATAAACGGTGTTATAAGCGCCGATAAAGTTATAAATATTATTAACGGTATTATTATTATTATTATTACAGATAAAAAGCTTTAAAAAAATTAAAGAAAATTAAATAGTTATAATTATAACTGCAGTTATAACTATATATAATTATATTACCAGGTGGCGGCGGTATAGCAGGTGGTAGCAGGTGTAAAGTGGGACTACTGCAAAAATAGCAAATCACTAATTTAATTAGTTCCTAAAGTCCCTAACCACTTTAATTGATCGCCGACACGGTGGCGGAGCCGAAGCCCCTAATTGGTCTAGCTCCTCTAGGCTGGCGCCACCTAGAGGAACGGTAGCCTAAATTAAATTTAAACCAACTAGTTCTTGCGATTAATTAGCAGGGTGCTCAAGCTGTCAGCTAGCAGGGGGTGCTAAATGTACCCCATATATAGAAAGGGTCCTTTTAATGGGAAGATATATGTTTCGTTGCTAGGCTATAAAAAGCTGTACGCGTACGAGAAACATACGCAAGTTAACCTAATATAACAATATAACTAATATCCTTTATATTTAATAATTAAAAGTCTTATTTGTTTAATTCGCGTTATTATTAATTAATTAGCTATTATTAAGACGATATAGGCTATATATTAGTAATAATTATTTGTATATTTTATTAATTATTATAATAATATTATTATTAACGTTTTCCGTTATTTATAACGGACTTAAGGATTAGGATCGTTCTAAGGGTAAATTTTAGGTTAAAGCATACGTTTTTTATATATAAGATTATATCGATTTTAATTAGTTACTTTTATAGCCTGTTAAATTAATAAAACCCGATATAACGTCGTATCCGAAAAGATAAATCCGTTATACGATACGAAATAATACTTTAAGCGGTTCCTTAATTATATTTATATTTTCCGGAAAATTTTACGAAAAAATCGATTCTATTAGTTATTTAACGAATATTTTTAAAATAACGATCGAAAGTAGATAAATTTATAAGGATTATAAATACGAGATTTTCCGAAAAATAATAACGACTTTATAAAATAAGTTTTAGAATTAATATTTTTAACGATTAAGGAAATAAGTTTTTTTTAAGAAAGAATTTACGAGAATAATATGCTAAATTAGTTAAATCCGGTAAGGTATATAATAATAAGCTTTTAATTAATACCTAACGGAAATATCGTAAAAGGTTAAAATAAATTTCGAAGTTAATAAAAAAGCTAAATAAATAAATCGTAAGGTAATAAAAGATTATAACTTAAAATAGTAATATAAGGTCCTAAAAACGAAAACGATAATTATATAGGTTAACGATTTATATATAGTATTAGCTCTTATTATAAGGATTTACATAATTACGTTTTAAATAATAATAAAAATCGAGATTAATAACGGTACGATTAGTTATTAAAAAATACCAGTTAACTTTTTAAATTACTAGATTATAACTTACATATAACCTATATTAAAAAATATTAAAATAGCGTTTCCGACTTTTTACGGGATATTTATAAACCCCTTTAATTAGGACAATCCTAATTAGAAAGATATTAAGGATAACCTTTAACCGCAAGAAAGAACTTTAAGGCATAAGTTAAAATAAAGAAATTATAAAGGTTTTTATTTAAACCAAAAGAGTAACAAACGAAAACGTTAAAAATCGGATATATAGAGAACCTATTATAAAACGTGTTTAAGTTTTTTTTATAAATTTTTTTAATATTATGACGTATTCCTTAATAGAACCCCGGTAAACTTCCGTTTTAAGGATAAAATAGTGATATACGTTTAAAGCCGGATAACCTTGAATTAGTTTTTAAAAGAAAAGATTAACCGCTTATCGAAAAGTACAAAAAAAAATAATTATTTAAAAGATGAATTAATTTCTAAAAAAAAAATTAAACGGGTCCTAGCGTATTTTGTAATTTTTGATTAACGTAATACGATAAACGTTACGTTTTACCTTTTAAAAAATTTATTGATTTGAATTTAAAGTTTACGATATATATTTTAAACCTTATTAATAAGTTTTTAAATTTTAAATAAATTGTAAAAGGCGATAGGGTATATACGGGTAATAGTTTTATTCTAATTAAAAAATACGGAAAAGTTAACGTAATATTTTAAAATTTTAGTAGTACGAAAACGTTACGTTTATACAACGTAGTTTATTACGAAAGCTTTATATATAACCTGGTATTTTTCCGGCAGTTCCGGAAACAAAATATTAATAAAATAATTGAAAAATTAATAATTTTATCCGAAATAAATATAATTAAGTAATTATGATATTAATAAATAAATTTAATTAATTCGTTATTAAAAATATTAACGTAATAATTATTTATATAACTTTTATAATTTATAAATAACGAAATTATTATAAATCGGTAATGGTAATATATAATACTTAAAATTAAATTATTTAAGGCTTAAAATAATCGTTTAATTATAGTTTTATACGAAAGGAATCCGTTTAAAAGATCTTATAATAATTAAATATTAAACATATAATAAGATAAAAGCTAAAAAATAATTACGTTATTAACTTAAAGAAAAATATTCCCGATTAGGTTAAAAATCGTTATTAACTTTATAAACTTCGAAAAATATATAAAAAAATATCAATACGTTATATTCGTTACTAATAGGTATTTAGGTTTTATTTTGAATATTTACCTTAAAAACCGAAAGTAAAATATATTAATTACAGTATTCGAATATTTTTTAAAAATCTGAAAAAACTAGAATAAAATTTTCCTATATGTAATCAAATACGATAACGAAATCCTAAAAATTACTAATTTCGAAACATATTATAATTTCGTTTTTTTAATATTAAACTTAAACTTTTAACATTATATACCTAAATTTAGAACGGGGGTATAAAATATTTAAAAGGTATAATTAAAAAAAAACAACTATAATACGAAATAACGCTAAATTACTTTCGTGTTTAATCGTGTATATTTTTAAAATAGTAATATACTTATATAACCGTATTTTTAAATACGTATTTTTTTAGCAAAACCTTTATAAGATTTATTATATTTACCTAACGTATAAAAACGGCGTTATAATATTTAATCGGAAGTTATAATAAGCTTACTTGTAAGTATATAATTATATAGCTTATATTATAATAATTATAACTATAAAGAAAAAATAAACATTTTAAAAGATAATTCTTAAAATATAAATTAACTTTTTAATCGGTTACTAATTTAGGAATATTTACGAGATTTAAAATCCGTTAATTAATAAAGTTATTATAACTTAAAAGGTATAATTTAATAAAAAGATGTAACGGCTAGGTTAGTTAACCAACTAGTAAACCAAGTCGTACGGTTTATGTTAGCAGTCGTATTGCGGGAATTTAAATAACGAAGGTAACTTAGTTACGTCTAGTAATATTAAAGATATCTTGGATAACTAAGTTATATTATAAATTAATGTTATTTTGACTTATAGAACTAATAAGCGTATATATTTTTCTTGAATTATTATAGCTTATTATTACTTAGTTTAATCGTTATTAAGTATTAATAAAAGGTGCTTTATTATATTTAACCATATTTAGCTTTATTTTTATTAAGCACTTTTAATTACGTAACTTGATTTATTTAAATCCTATTTCGGCTTATTAGGACTGTTTTCGAAATTTCCTTTCCGTTAAGTCGTAATACGTTTTCCCTTTTTTTTAAGATTTTATCCCTAAGATTAACCCTTGGGTAAATTTTTTTTTCTTAACTTTTAATATATTTAATCGTACTATTAAGTTATTTAAATTATTTTTTTTTTTACCGTTTATTGTAAAAATCATTTTTTAATTTTTAATAAGTTTAGTTTCGAAATTATGCTGTATTTTTTATGTTTTAATAGAAATTAAAAATGCGAAATGATAGAAAATGTTTTTAAGTGTAAAGCCTATATTTAACGCGGTTATTTTTGCGACGGAAGCGGTAATTTTTTTTCGTCTTTGGAAACTATCCGTGCAAAAAATTAACGGTTGAAAAAAAAGGAAATATTTACGGAAGAAGGTTTTTTAGAATTTTAAAAACGTTATTAATAAGAAATAAATAAGGTTATTACGTAATTAATCCGGTTACGTAAGTAAAAAGCCTTTTTTTATTTTAAAGGTGTAAAAATGGTATAGCGGAAGTTATAATTTTTAGAAGAATTAAAGGAACAAAAACGGTTAAAGGCGGCGAATGTATTAGCTGCTACTTAAGCCTTTGGTTTGGATAATTAATCTATTCCTGAGATAACCGACTGGCCGTTTTTTAATAACGTAGATTGGAACGTTTTTAATTTTGACGGCTCCGGCGTTATTGGTAAAAGTTTTTTAACAGGCGCTGGGCGCTAATGAGATTTCTGGTGGGTTCCCAGGTATTTTCGGAATTTGGGTAGTTTTTTTACTTAATTAAGTATTAGGTAAGTCTTTTTTCTTTTCGTATATTAAAAATTTTCTTTGTTTTATAAATCGGTACGTTTTTTTTTACCTTTTTTCCGTATCCGGTGTTAATTTTAATAGTATCTGCCGTTAACTTAAGTAAGGAAATATAAAAAACTAGATGGAGTTTAATTTTAGGTGGTAATTTTAATTAATAATTGTTTTTTAAGATTTTCTTAGTAATTTTATATTGTTTAATATATTTGAAATTAAATTTTTGGTTTAGACGTTTGGTTTTAATATTTTTAGTGGTTAGATAAGTTATATCCCCCTTCGAGAAGGTTAGTTTTTTTAACCTTTTTTAATTATAGTATTTATTTATTTATTTACGTACGAATTAAAGTTTTATTTTTATTTTTTAACATAATTACTTAAGTTATTTTAAGGTGAGGATTATTTTAATATTAATTAGTTTTTTTTCGTAAATTTTTGTAAATTTTTAAAGTAAAACCAAAATTAGCAGTTATTAAAGTTGTCTTAATGTTGTTATGGTAATTAGTATTATAAGCTAGTTATATAATAGATAATTTCTTAATTTAATTATTTTATTTATAATTAATATAATATCGTAAATATATTTCTAACGTTTAACTAATTTTTTTTTATTTATTAATTTATAATTTAAATTAAGTTATATTATTAAACTTTACTAAATTTTTAAAATAAATATTACACTTTTATTTAAAATAGTTTTTGCTAGTAATCCGTATATGCTATATATATATCAAAAAAAATATATATTCTTTATTCGGCGTTTTTATCTTTATTATAAAGTAAAAAATAAGAGAATTTTATAAATCGGTTAATAATTATAAAGATGTTATTATAATATATACATATAACTAAGTTTTTCAATAAAGGAAATTTCGTAATAACGTTAAATATAATTAAATTTTATATTTATTTAACGATTAATAATAATTATAATTTTCCGTATAATTTATATCGTTTAGTTTTTGCTTTAACGTAAATATCGTATTATTATATAATTTTTTATATAATTAATTTTATTTTAAAAAAGTAATATATGCATCGTAAACGTTTTAAGGTTTTATGGATTTCTAGGTATCCGTATAATTAATATTTATGTATTTTTCGTATTAAATTTTCTTAATATTTTTCTAATACGTAAATTTTATCTATTTTCTGGTTTTTAAATAAGTTATCGTAATATTGCTATATTTCTTTATGCATATTTAATATAAATATTTTGATAATATTAATATATCGTTATTATAGGTATTTTTCTGACGTTTAATTAAATATAATTTATTATATTTTTACCTTAGGATTTTTTAAGTCTAATCGTTTACTAAAAACGTTTGCTTTATTATTTTCTAATCCTTTACAATAAATAATAACGTAACCAAATTTTAAAAAGTATTTTACATAACGTAACTATCGTCCGATTAACTTTTTTATAATTTATTCATACCTTTACCTCGTACTAATTTTTTTTAAAATAATATTTAAATTTTTTAAAGGCCTTAACGAAAATTAGGAATTCTTTATCGTAAATAAGATAATTAAGTTCGGTACCGTATAACTTATAAAAATATAAGGTAATAAGATATAATTTTCCTTTATTATTTCGTTAATAAATTATTATTTTTAAAACGAAATTTAAAGCGTCGGTTTTAAGTTTTACTGGTTTATTTAAATCGTATATTATTAAAACGGGTTCACTAATAAGGGCGTTTTTAAACTGCTAAAAGGCCTTTTTCATAGTTAAAGCTTATACGAAACGTCGATTTTTCTTAGTAAATTTTATTAATAATATTGCAATTTTGTTAAAATATCTTGTAAATCATCGGTAATAATTGGCGAATCTAAGGAATACTTATATTTCGGTAATATTAATAGGTATTTTTTAACCTCAGATTATAATAATTTTTTTAGGATTTATTCTAATATATCCTAGTATAAAAATATATTTTAAATATTCGGTCTTTTAAATATAAAAGGTACTTTTTTCTACGTTAACTAAAAAATTAGCGTCCTATAAAATTTATAGGACTTTATAAACGTATCCTATATATTTCTTTTCTATTTTCGAATAAATAAAAATATCGTCAAGATAACATATAATAAAGGTATTAAGGTACTTTTAAATTACGTAATTAACCATCCGTTAAAGAGTTACTAATACGTTTATAAATCCGAAAAATATAATAAAATATTCGAATAATTCGTATTTTATTTTAAAAGTTATTTTCTATTCGTTTCCTAATTTAATTCGAATCTGGTTATACCTTTTTTTTAGGTTTAAAGCTATAAACTATTTAATACCTTATAATCGGTTTTTAATTTCGGTAATTAAAAATAATAATATTTTGTTTTTAACAGTAATATTATTAAATTATCAATAATTAATAATAAGTTATAATTTCCCGTTTTTTCGCAAAACGAAAAATATTAAATATTTTATTAACAACTTAAAATGTTATATATATCCTTTTCGTACTTTATTTTTTAAGTAATTACGGAAAGCGTATAGCTTTATTTTATTTAGGTTATAAATAAAATAAAAAACGGTCGTTTTGCCGTTTTTAAAAATTATTTTATAATTTCATTTACTATATTATACTAATTTCGTATCGAATTTCTTTTAAAAGAACTTTTTATATTTATAATACCGTAATAATACCTTTATTATTTACTCTAGCAGTTTTTCGGGTTATATTTATAAGTCGTTATTTATTTATCGAAATTATACTTTAAAATTTATCATAATGCGTTATATTTTAAATATCTCTTATTTTTTTAAGTAATAAAATTTCTGTTATATCCTTATATTTATATTCGTCGTTTTTATCGATCGAATATTAAGATCTTAAATTTTTTTTATTTTTCTTTATAATAAAAAGTAAACGGAAATTTATTTAATTAGTTTTTTAATTAATTAAGGGGTTATATTAACGTAACTATAATTTCTTTAGGATTATATCGTGTCTATTTAATAAAATAATATCGAAATTAATAGTTTATTTCTTTTCGATAAAAGTTTTAAAGTAATTAATTTTACGTTTAACTTATCCGTCGTTATAGATAAATTTTTAATTTTCGGTAATCTCGACCTTATAAGGGTGACTTTTTTCCTTTTATAATAGCTTTAATTAATTTATTACCTTTAAACTAATATAATTAGTAATTATTATTCTGCAATCTATTATTGCGGTATATTAATTTCTTTTAATCCGTACTTGTATAGTAATGGCATTATTACCGGTAACTCCAATTATTACGTTTAAAGCCTTTTTAAGGTATTATGGTTTAACCTTTTTTCTTTCGTTTATTTGCGGCTTCTTTATAAATAACGCTATTTTTTTAAGGTTTGTAAAAATTTCGTAACGTTTTTTCGTCCCGGTTATTCTATATTCGAAGTTTTTCTAATTACCTTTTTATTTGCGTTATTTATTTTTATAATTATTTAAATTATTATTATATATCCGGTTATTCGTAAATCTGCTCCGCGAAAATCTCGATTATTTTTTTATTTGGTAATATTATTTACAAATTATCGTTTTCTTATTATTTATATTCTTTCTCGTTTTCCGAATTTTATTAATTTTCCTTAATAAAACTTTTATTTTTTATTATTTTTTTATTTTTTAGGTTTATAGTAAAGGCTAATTAAATGCCTAAGTTGGTAAGGGTTCGTTAATAGTATTTTTCTACCGTTTTTTAAATTAATTCCTTTTCCGTTTAGTAGTTATATTACCCGAAATAACGAAAGGGGTTTTTTTATAAGTATAACTTTCCGAGTAGCCAGCTTTATAGTATTATTTGTTAATTAATCTCGTTCTTTTTTACGAATAACCGTAAATGCCGGTACTATTGTTAATTATTTTTGTTAATTCCTTTTTGTTATTTAAAATCGAATCCTTTTTGGTATATTCGAGTTATACGTTAGTAAATTATTTTCTTTTATTTTTAATAAAATTAGTATTTAGGTTTATTATAATAAATAACATAGACTTTCGTATATCGCTTTAGCTTTCCTAGGTATAAGTTTTTCTTCTATTTATAATGTTCCCGTAGTTATTCCCGTAGAGTTAGTTGGTTTTATTCTTATTATTATTTCTTTTATTAAAACTAGCTAAGTAATTTTTTTTTAATAAAAACCTTTTATCTTAAATAGTTCTCGTATTACTGTGCTACTATATACCGTAGCCGGATTATGTTAATTAACTTTTTATTATCTTTTTTATCGTTTTATTGTTATTTTTTAGGTGTAGAATTTTAATTATTCTATCGAAATTTTTCAAGTACTTTATATTAAAAGGCCTTATATTTTATCTTGCTACAGTTATAGCATTTAAACTGGGGTTGGTTTTATTATTAAACCGTCCCGATTTCTATAGAACCCGGCTGGGTCCCGTAAATAGTAAAAAATATAATACGCCTATTGTTTTAGTTAGTTTTATTAAATTTATATCGCGGGATATATTAACCTTTTTTTTATCGTTTTTCGAATTATTAATTATTCATCTTTACCGTTTCGGTAATATATTTACTTAAGGAAATGAATCGTTTTAATTTAATTACCTTATTTTTAATGTTATTTTTTAATTTTTTATAAAATATATTAATTGAGGTATTATCTTTTTCGTTTATTTATCCTACTTTAATTATTAAGTTTCGGAACTTTACTGCATACTTGGACGTTAGTTTTTTTTGTTATAGTTATAAAATTTTTTATACGGTAATACGTTCCTTATTAAGGTTGTTAAAATTAACCTTTAGCTTTTTTTCGAAATTGAAATAATTAGCGAAAAGTTCCTTAATAAATATCTTTATATCGTTTTTTATATTTTCCAGGTAATCTTTTTATAGTTAGTTTAAACTAATTAAGCGCGTTTCTAGTAAAGAACGCCGTAACGGTAAGGATTTTATCTTTAAGGTCGTTAAAAGCTAAAAACCGTAAATATATTCACGCTTGGGTAAGGAAATTTTAAACATTAGTTTTTCCGTTATAAGGTTAGGGTTTTTTGGCCTTGATTTTTAAAATGTTAAAGTTTTTTTTAGCCGATTTTTTAAGTTGTAAAACTTTCGCCTTTAGTTCTTTAAGTTTGTGCTAAAGTTGCTAGTTAACGGTAGTTTTTTCCGTATTAAGGGCTATATTAATAATTCGAGTAATTGCTTAGAGTTTAATAATATTATTAAATAAAAATTTATAACGTATAACGGCTAAATTAGTTAATTAATTATTAAACCAAATCGTACGGTTTAAATTAGCAGTTATATTACGGGAATTTATGCAACGAAAGTAACTTAGTTACGTCTAGTAATATTAAAGGTATTTTAAGTAATCAAATTATATTACAAATTAATATTATCTGGACTTATAAAATTAATAAACGTATATATCCTTCCTAAATTATTATAACTTATTATTACTTAACTTAATTGTTATTAAGCATTAACGAAAAATGCTTTATTATATTTAACGATACTTAGCTTCATTTTTATTAAGCACTTTTAATTACGTAACTTAACCCACTTAGGTTCTGTTTCGGCCTACTGGGACCGTTTCCGAGACCTCTCCTCCGTTAGGTCGTAATAAAAGACCACCTTTTCAATTAATATTAAAAACTGAAAAAAAAACTTTGTACACGTTATAAAAAAAAGCTATAAAAATTATTCTAACAGGTAAAAATACCTAATTAAACTAATAACTATTTAATTTACATATAAAAAAAATTAAAAACCTAAACGAAATAATTTAATTAACGACTAAATAAAAAAAATAGCTCTAGAAAAATACTAGTATAAAAAACGTACGGAATAAAAAAAAATAAACCTATTTATAAAGGATTAATCACTTTTATATAACCGTTATATTCGAATGATTTCCGTCTCTTAAATCATTATTACTACTAACGTTTACCTTAATAACTATTACGATTATTACGCCGACGGAAAATATAAAAATAACCTTAAATTCCCTTTAAATTATTTAATTTAAAATAACGGTAAAAAATGAAAGTATCTGACGGGTAATAAACGTAAGCCCTTTATATATTCCGTACCAAAAGAATATTATCCGAAATAAATATAAAATATTAAAAACCGTATTTAATACAAAACGTTTAACCCCCTTTATAAATACGTACAATAACCGGCCGGTAAATTACGGAAATTTAAAAAAATTAATTACCCAAAATACGTATTATCTTAATCGGAAAAATAATAATACCTTAATATATACAAGGTCGTTAGGTTTAAGCCGTATTATCCAGGCTGAACTAAAGATACGAAGTAATTATACTAATAATTAATACGATAAATACTTTACCTAATATTTTCGAATACGGTAATTATTAATAGTTTTTACGGTAATAATAAATTATACGCTTTAGTTACGAAAAGCCTTATCCCGAAACCGACTATCGCGTAATACCGATAAATTTTAACCTTAATAAACCTTATGCTTTTTAGCTTTACGGTTCGGCAGGGGGAATCTCCTGGAATGTAGATAATAACATAGAAAATATTAAGTTTTTCGCAATAAACCTTAAGTCCGTATAAAATAACTGCTTTACAACCCTTTACCAGTTTTACGACAACTACCTTTAATCTCGATCGATCTTACAATACCTTTTCGAATCTCTATTAATCAAAACAGCTAAAACATGCTAGGAAATTCTTATTATAAAATACCGGTATTCCGTAACTATAAAATCTTTAAGGAAAACGTTTTTTTTAAAATGCTTAAATTTAATAAAACTGTAAAACGAATTAAAAATATCGATACCTTTATCGATTTAATTAACTGTTTTTAAAAAAATCGGATTTTACTTTTAATTTTTAAATACGATTTAATTTATATAAATAAAAATAATTAAAATTTAAACGACCTTATAATGGAAAATATCGACCATTTAAAGAAATTACTGGGAAAATTAAACATGGGCGGTAAAAGGCTTAAAAATTTCGAAATTTAACTTTTAGTTCGATACAAATTAAAGGATTACAAGCGATAGTTTGTCCGGCTGCTCCGGATTGCGAAAACCGTTCAGAATTCGGTCAAGAATGGTCGTCGATAGGGGCTGTAAAAAGGTTAGGGCTTAGTAAAGCTTAACAACCGATACCACAATCTATCCATTTGTTTAATTTTGTTCCACGGTCACGTCTCCTCTAGAGAGAAATACCTTAATATATAAAAAAGTATTTAAATTATAAAACCGAGTATATAAACGTAATTTACTACAATTACCACGAAGCTATGAAAAGTTAAATATATACCCGTTAAAAAAGATATTTCGTAAAGCCAAAAAAGTTTATTTATAAAGTTATAAGGAAATACGATTTTAAAAAATAATTAATTAATTTTTTACTAAAAGAAAATAAGTATTAAAGTAAATGTAAATATCCGTTTATAAATATACCAAATATAATTAATTCTAAAATTATAAAGCCCGTCTTATTATATAAAGTAATTAACAGCTTAAAAACGCTTATAGTAATATATACGTATTTACTTTAATTAAAAAGTTATTTAGAACCTTAATTATTATTACGGCTAAATTCGACTTAAAATTAAGGCAATATAATGGTATTAATACCTTTATTAATACCTAATTACCTTATAAAATATATATAAAAACATCGTTAAAATACTCGTAACGTAATAAAACTTTTCTAATTAAAAAAGTATTATATAAACTAAAGAAATTACCTGTACTGTAATAAAAGGAATTCATTAAAATACTTGAAAATCTAAGATTTAACCCGGTTTTTTATAAACCTTATTATTTTATTTATTAAAAGGTATTTATCTTTTTCTTTATAAATAATATCGTTATAATATATCGTAAAAAAAACCAAGACCTCGTCGATTAGTTGATTTAATAGATACGGAAACGGTATTCTTTTACAAAGAGTAAAAATTTATAATAATTCTTCGGTATTGAAATAATTAGAAATAAATCTAATAAGAAAATTTAATTATTTTAAAACAACTTGATAAACAAACTGGTTAATTTAATCCCCAAAATTTCTTTTAAATTTTTAAATATGCTTATAACCAAACGTTAAATTATTACCGAATTTTAATCTGGCCTATTTAGACTTTGTTAATAAATACCAAAAAAAAATCGGTTCCATTCTTTACGTAACAATTAATACGTAATCCGATATATCCTTTGCTATATCCCAACTTACCCGTTTTAACCTGAACTTTATTAATGTATATTACAAAGCTGCTAATCGAATTATATTATACCTAATCGGAATCAAAACGTTAACGTTATAATTCGAAATCGAAAATTTGTTAAATATCAAAAAAAAAAAAAAAATTTCGCGGATAATATAATTAATCGAAACAACTTTTAAACTTACGTTATAAAATTATTTAAAAAAATAATAAAATAACGGGTAAATAAATAAGATATAATAATTATTTTTATAATAAAAGCGGAATTATTATCCTTTACAAAAGTTGTAAAAAAGCCTTATTTAGTTTTTAATTAATTAAAAAGCTGGGAATTACCTTAAATATTCAACCGTTAAATATATAATATAATATTTAACAGATTATACGACTTATTAACGTTAACGTTACCCTATTATAAACAAAGCTGCAGTATATAAATATATATAATTATTAATTATAAAAAGCCGTAAAAAAGAATTTAATTACAGTGGATTATATGTTTACAAGCGATATACTAGTTGATGAATTAATTAAAACCCTGTTACGTAAACTATTTAGGCATTTTAAAAAACAATTAGGATTAATAAATATTACGTGAGCTTTTAAACGGCGGGAAAATACCTTATAAGTAGTTTTAAAAAAAGAATTAACTAATTAGGAAAATTTAATTACCGGAAAAAAGGTTAAATAAAAAGCTGTAGCTTTAAAAAATAATAATATATAACGATTAACGCCATATATTCTTTAAGGCGTTAAGGGGGTATATTAGCTAGCAGGGGGTGCTAAATGTACCTTATATACAAAAAAGGTCCTTTTAATCGAAAAATATATGTTCCGTTAATAGGCTACAAAAAGCTGTACGCATACGAGAAATATACGTAAGTTAGCCTAATACAACAATATAACTAATGTCCCCTATATCTAATATAAGCCTACATTAATTTAAAAAAGCACCCAGGCTCGCAACCACTAATCTATTTAGACCAAAAATTATATATAATACCAAGATTTTAAAAAATAGTAATTTCGAAAGAAGTTTTAATTATTTCTTTTTAATATTATATTTAAACCTTTATTACCGTATGTTTAAATTTAAAACTAAAATATAACACTTTTAGAAAATATAATTAAAAAAGTAATTATAATATAAAATAACGTAAGTTACTTTTAGTTTTAATTATATATATTCTTAAAAAAAATTATTTATATAACCGTATTTTCAAATATATATCTTTTTAATAAAGGTTATATTAATTTTATTATATTTATTTAAATTATAAAATCATTATTATAATTTTTAATCGAAAATTATAATAAGTATATTTATAAATATACGGTTATATAATTTACGTTATAATAATTTTTATTATAAAAAAATGTTAAAATTTATCTATTTAATTAATTATTTATTTATAAATATTTACGATACTTAAAATTTATTAATTAATAAAATTATTATTATTAGAATTATATATACGTAATTATATTTAAAATTATAAATTTTACGTATTATTTAATATTACTTATTATGTAAAGTATATTAATTCTTCTTAAAAAAGAACCTAACCGTATAATTAAATTATATTAATTAATAAATTATATTATTTCGATTATTAAGCTTTATTAAAATCTAACTTTCTCGTAAGTAACTTTAAACTATTTAGTTATACCCTTATCGACATCTATTCTTAACCGAATTTTAAACGATTTTTGTAAGATAAGTAGCGTAATAAATACGCTCTTATTAATCCAGTCTTTTAGTGCAGTGGCTAGCTGACAATTAAAAATCTCAGACATGCTCCACTAAGTGGAATTCTACCGTCGCAGCTAATTAGCGCGCATGCAAATACGGCCCTGCACCTAACCACTTACCTAAAGGGTTCGAATCGATCCAAATACTGAAAACTGGCTATAATTTAAATACTGAAAGCCATTAAAAACATAATAGTATTATGGTTACGAGTTACTACCTAATCGCTAACTACTAAGGGGGTATGTCAGATAAGTAGCGCAATAAGTGCGCTCTTATTAATCTAGTCTTTTAGTACAGTAGCTAGCTGACAATTTTCGTAATCCGGAATAGCCGCATAAATTATCGCTCGTAATCATTTAGCTTATATCGAACTAAAATTTAAATTTCGCAATTTTTAAACATTTTACTTTTATATTTAGCCTTTTTAATAATTTCTTTATATAATCGATATTCTTTATTATAAAAATATTTAATATTTAATTATTTTTATTTATACAAATTAAATCGTATGCGAAAATTAAAAATAAAATCCGATCTTATTAAAAAAATGGAAATTAAATTAACGGAAATATCGATATTTTTAAATTATTTTAAAATTTTATAAAATTTAAAAAGTTTTAATAAAACGTTTTCGGTAAAAATTTTACAGTTACGGAATACGGGGATTTATAATATGAATTACCAGGTATATTTATATTATTTTAATTAATAAAAATTCGAAAAGTTATAAAATCGATTAAGGTTAAAGGTAACTATTATAGAACTGGCAAAAGTTTACAAGGCTATCTTATACGGACTTAAGGTTTACCGTAAAAAACTTAACATCTCCTAAGTTATTACTTTCTAAAAGATTCCCTTTGCCGAACCGTAAAGCTAGAAAATATAAGGTTTATCAGGGTCGAAACTTGTTAATATTCCGTAATAATCGGCTTCGAAATAACGTTTTTCGTAACGGAGGCGTATAATTTATTATTACCGTAAAAATTATTAATAATTAAAATATTTGTCGAATTAATTACTAATGTAATTATTTCGTATCTTTAATTTAGTTTAAATAATACAACTTAAACTTAATAATGTTATAGAAGGTATGTTAGTAACTATTAAAATTAAAAATAAAAGATAATATTTTATTTTACGTATAAATTTTAAAAGTTTGTAATAATTTAATATTAAAAGTAAAATTTGAATATGAAGAATAATAATAAAAAAGATATACGTTGACAATTTAAGTAAATAGTTAGATTTAAATATAACTTTGTTTTTTAAAGTAATTTCTTTTATAATTAGAAATATTTTAAATAAATAGCTAGATAGAAATTATAAATATGTAATAAACGTATTTAAATAAGTGATTTTAATATTATAATATTAAAACATAAATTAAAAAAGTAATAATAATATATCAACTATTATAATTTATAATAATATCTGTTATATTTAGTAATTTTAAATATATTAATACTAATTACGTTTTACGATTTTAATAAAACAATGTATATTTTTTAATATTATCTATTAAATTATGAATTATATTATCGTATTTTTAGCTATAGATTAATTTATATTAAACTTACGAAATCGCTTTTTTTCTAAAAAAGAACTGCTATTTTTACGAAACGAGTTATATTTTTAATAAATACTGAAAAATTAAAAATGTACGTTTTTCAAAAGGACAAATATGGAGTATAAAGAGAATATAAGCTTTTATAGGTAAAAAGATAATTATTATAAAATAAATAGAACGAAAAGACGAAAAGATAATATTTACGATAAACTCGGATATAATATACGTATTTATAAGAAAGTTATAAAAATGTTTAATATCGAAAAGTTTAATTAATGTATTTTAATTTATTTTAGTGCGTTATTAGGTAATAATAAAAAAAGGTTCGGTTGCTTATAAAAGCTGTTTACTTATATAATATATTTATAATTTTAAGTTATTTTTATATATAATATATTTAATTTATTATTAATATTATAAAATAAATATTTACGTTTTAAAAAAATATAGCTTTCGATTTATTTTCCAATATAAAATTTATAATTATAACCTTTTTAACTTACGGCTTATATAAATAATCATAAACTATATATTTCCTCTTATACTAATTATAAAATCCTTTTACTTTTTATATTTTACTATAATTCTTAATAAAAGAAATTCGACGGGAAATAAACTTATTTATCTAATCGGAAATTATTAACATTACAAAATTAAAAATGGAAATAACCTTTATAATTTCGACCCTTTTAATAAACGTATTTATAACGTAATATTTTTTAATATAAATATAACGTAAAATTATTCTTACCGTTATAATTAGTAAATAAGTTATATAATAATTTAATAATATTATTATACGTAATAAAAAAGTATTTATTAGTTTCTTTAAAATTAAGCCGTGTTTATATAATATTTCTAATAACTAACGAAAATTAATAATATATTACGAATTAAACAAACTTAGCACTTTAGTAGAAAACCAGGCTAAGTATTTTTATTTAAAAAAATAAAAAATAGTTTAGTACTTTCATATTAATTACGAAACTTTTTTATAAATCGTTATATAAACGTTTTAAACTTTAAAAAAATCTTAATAGGTAAATATTTACATTATAAACATTCGTTATAATTATAATTTGGGGAATTTCCGTATCGAAAAGTTTAAATAATTATAAACGTATTAAAAAGTAACTTTTAATATTTTTAATCGTAAGGCTATTAATAGAAAGTCTCCTGTAAATAAATAAAAGTTTATTTATTATTACATGCCCAGGGCTTTACTAGATAAGACAAATTCCTATTAACTATTGTAAAGTTTAAAGCTAAGGAAAAAAGATAGAAAAGAACAAATCCTTTTCGACAGATAGTTAGAAATAATGAATTATAGGCTAGGGCTTGCCAGCTGTTTTTAAATGCTGGGTCCAGCTAGCTGTTACGCGTTCTTAGTACCAACTATAACATTTATTAAGATTTTTAAACTTCGTTAAATTTTCTATATTAAAAAGTACTAGATATAAATTTAAAAGCTTATTAAAAAACCTCAATAATATTATTACGTTTTCTTAATTCGATAAGAAATTACGACGTATCTTTTTCGTAAACAGCTTATATAATAACTTACATAACGGTTTATATTTATTAAATATGAATTAAAACTATTAAAAAATTATAGTAATAAAGTAATAACGATAAAAACTAAATAAAAAACGTTAGTTAATAACGAAAGCTATATAGTAAATAAGGAAATTTAAATCTAAAAAACAGCAACAAAAACTAGACAACATATATATACGGTAATAAAGGTTAAAAAGGTATATTTACGGTAATAAAGATTAAGAAATAATAAGGTAAGCTAAATGAGTTCTTAAAAGTAATTAATATAACGTTAAAAAATTATTATAAAGTTTAACTAGTTTATTATTAATACTTAAATGAGCAATTAACTAGCTAAACGAGCTTATTATAATATTACGGCGCTTGAACTTTTATCTAAATAAAGCTGATTTAATTTTTAAAGTTATTAATAAAATAAATAGTTAATAAACTTAAAAATAGGTTTAGGAAAGAATCTCTTCTTATATATATATAAATTGTACAGTTCGTAGGAGATACGCTAAGGTTCTCTAACTTTAATCTAGTTCTAGCTTAAAGGTTCGACTTAGTAATATAACGGATATTTTTTATATATATTTATATAAAAATCGATTATTTTTTTTAATTATAAATTAAACTAGATTCGAAAATTAATATTAAAATTAAAATTAATTTTTTTAAAAAAGAAATAATTAATAGTAATATTAATACGGATAATTTTTATATTTCAAGTTGTTATAAATATATATTACATATTATAAAGAAGATTAATTTAGTAAAACTTCTTTTACAAAATATAATATTAATATATTATATTCGAATTTAATAACAGTATTTTAATTACTTTTATAAATAAATATTTAAAATCTTATCAATTTAATAAAAAATTATATAGTTATTTTATTCCAATTTAAAATTTACTATATAAAACTTAATATTTTTTAAGTTATTATTTTTTAAGAAATCTTTTTATTATATTATAAGAAGTATAAAGTTTATTAAAATCGAAACTTATTAATATTTTATAAAATTAAAATATCGAATTTATTTTATGTAAAAAAAGTATTAATCGTTATAATATTTATTATATTAATTATATGGATTTGCGGTACTAATCTAACTGTTATTAGTATTAATATATATGTATTACTTGGTTATATTTAAAATATATCTATTCTAGATATAAAAACTAGCTAAAAAGAAAGATGCGCTAGATTTTTTAAAGACGCGTTGGGGTAAACGTTATACGGGTTAATTAACTTTATTCTATATTAACGTATCGAATTTTCTTATGCTTTTTTACGTTATGTATATATTCGAACACTTTAGAAACACGTTTAATTAATGTATTTAAGAATTAAACCTTAACTTTTAAATAGAAAACCGATAAAAAATAATGAAAAATAATTCATACGGTTCGAAAATAAATTTTTAATTTTTACATAAACAGTTAAGTTATACGTTATATTAATTTATTATATTAAATAGCCGGCCTTTTTCTTTTATTATTCCGTTATAATCGTACTAAGCTATAAAACCCCCTTTTTCCGAAACATTTCGAACCCGGTTAGGCGTTAATATAAGAAAACGTTTTATATACGTTAATTTATTACATTAAAAATTTTATCACTTTAAAAATTAAATTTATTTTTTAACGACAATATTAGTAAATAATTAAGATTATTATTTTTTAAATTTCGCAAGGTCGTTAGGTTTAAGCCGTATTATCTAGGCTAAGTTAAAGATATAAAGTAATTATATTAATAATTAATATAATAGATGTTTTACCCAGTATTTTCGAATACGATAATTATTAATAGTTTTTACGATAATAATAGATTATACCTCGGTCGCGAAAAACCTTATCCCGAAACCGATTACGTAATGTTAATAAGTTTCGACCCTAATAAATCTTATGCCCTGGTTTAGTAGGGGGAATTTCAGATAATAATTTAGGAGATGTTAAGCTTTTCGCGATAAACCTTAAGTCCGTATAAGATAGCTTTGCGACCTTTTGCCAGTTTTATAACTTTAACTTTGATCGATTTTACGATTTTTCGAATTTTTATTAATTAAAGCAGCTGAAATATGCCGGGTAATTCCCATTATAAAATACCGGTATTTCGTAATTATAAAGTTTTTACGGAAAACGTTATTCTTAAGGTTCTTAAATTTAATAAAGCTTTAAAACGAGTTAAAAATATTAATACTTCCGTTAATTTAACCGAATTTTCCAAAAAAAAATCGGATTTTGTTTTTAATTTTCGGATACGATTTAATTTATATAAATAAAAATAATTAAAAGTTAAATAACTTTATAATAAAAAATATCGACCGTATAAAAAAACTACTGGGAAAGCTAGATATAAACAGTAAAAGGTTTAAGAATTTCGAAATTTAATTTTTGGTTCGATATAAGGAAGATTATAAGCAATAATTTATCCGGCTGCTTCGGATTACGAAAACCGTCTAGAATTGGGTTAAGAATAGTCGTCGATAGGGGCTTATATAATAGGGCAATCTGAAAAAAGGTTAAGGTTTAATAAAGCTTAGTAACCGATAGCATAATTTATTAATATGTCCAATTTAGTTCTACGGTCACGTTTTCTTCAAGGAGATTTATTTAATGTTATAATCCCTATGTTTTTCTAGAAGTCTCTATAAGTTCTAGCAATTACGTAATATATAGTAATATTTTTTAAAGATTTAACTACTATTTCTTTTTACTATTAATCCGTACGCTTAAAAAGCGTTTAATATTTATTAAAATTGTTTAAATAATTAAGAGTAATTTTAATTATAATTTAATTA
This sequence comes from Monosporascus sp. CRB-8-3, assembly GCA_004155055.1. Classification (NCBI taxonomy): domain Eukaryota; kingdom Fungi; phylum Ascomycota; class Sordariomycetes; order Xylariales; genus Monosporascus; species Monosporascus sp. CRB-8-3. Next base: position 43,468 of record QJNZ01000107.1, on the reverse strand, counting down.
ATTATTTATAGTTTTTAATTTTATAAAAAGTATTATAAGTTACGTTAAAAGTTTTATAATATTTTCCGTATAATTATGAATTTCATCGAATTATAGTGTTATTTTAACAGCCGATAAATTATTACGATTTTATAAAGTGTTTTTTCAAAAGCTTTTTTTTAAAAATAAGGATTTTTATTAATTAGAACGTTTTATTACTAATAAAGCTGTTAGCGATATAAGTAAAGGTATGTTATATATTTTTACGCGGTGTTTTAAAAAGGGTTGAAAAATTTAGAATAATCTTAATAAAGTCTGTAATTAGGATTCTATTTTAACGTAAAATATCATTTTTCTTTTAATATTTCCTAGAAAACCGATAAATAATTAACGAAAAAAATTGTATTTAAAGTATTAGGGATAATTTAAAAACTTTTTAATTATGTTAAAAAGTTTATAATAAAATATAGGGTTTTTATTAATTTAGAAGTTAATTTTTATATTTACGATAGTTTTAATATTAATTTCCAGATTTAGTTAAGTTATTAAATAGTTTGTAATTATTAATAATTAATATAAAACGAGGAGATTTTAGAAAATTTTAAAAGTTCCGCTTATTTAAGTGACGAAATTCTTTAATAGCCTAATATAAATTAATTAAGTTTTAGTAAAAACGTTAAACAAAATAATATGTCGGATAATAAAGAAACTGTTATTTTTAAAAGTTATTTAAAAGTTTTAAAATCAAAATTAACCTTAATGTAAAATTCAGCGTATATAGGAAAGGTAAAGTTTTTACTTACTCTTTATTTGTTATTCCGTAAAACGTTAAAGATATTTTATATAATATCCGTAAAAACTTAGTTTATAGGTTTTTTAATTAAATAATAATAGTTAAAGTTAAAAGTTAGAATTTTATAAAATAAAAAACGTTTATGTAAAAGTTTAAGGTAAAGTAATTCGGTTGTTTAATATTACGTAAATACCGTACCGAAATAATTTTGATTTTTAAAGAATAAAAGGGTAGTACGGTAACGTAATATAATAATGTTTTTTAATTTATAAGATTTTAAATATAAATCGAAAATAATAAAGGTATAGTAAAATTATATAGATAATACTTTTTTATATTTTAAGAGTAAAGTTGTTATATAATAAATTAATAAATTTATTAAGGTTTTAAATTATAAGAATTAAAATTTACTGTATTATGCCGTTTTAGTATAATTTAAATAGCAATTATTAAATAAGTAAATTATTTAACATATTATATTATCTTACGAATTAAATCACCTTACAAGCTGCTCTTATTAACATATTTATTATTTAACTTTTATTAGTAATTATTTAATATTAATAATATAAAACGTTTTATAAAAGAATTTAAAATAAATTTAACTATTTAAGTTAAAAAACGAAATATAAAACTTCATTTTAAAAAACGTTAATTTTTTTATAAAATCCTCGAATTTACTTTAAAAGCCCGATATTACGGTTAACGCGCCCGAACCGATATTTTATTTAATTTGCGAAAATAAACGTCGAGCGAAAAAAAATTTATTACCGAACGAATTTTTAAATTATATACGTAAACGTTTTTTATCCGGCTTTAATATATTAAAAATATAACAAATTTATTATTAACTTAACGCCTTACGGTACGCGTTAAAATTAACTAAACGTCGAAATTTATTAAATAGTAAAAAAAATTCTAAATATATTTAAATCGGAATATCGATTATTAATAAGTATTATACGAAAATTTAAATTTATTTAAGTTATTATGATAAAATACGATGGCTTAATGGCTTAGTAGTCGCGAGCCTAGGTATTTCTTTTAATTGCGATAGGTTTGGGCATTCTGTTTCGGTTAGTTTTAAGAGATAGCTGGTTTAAATCCAGCTTGGGCTACCGTTTCTTTAGGTGGCGCCAGCCTAGAAGGAATTAGACCAATTGGGGCTTCGGCTCCGCCACCGTGTCGGCGACAATTAAGGGGGTAGCTGGGGGCTTTTTAAAACCAGCCGTAATTAGGGGCTTTAGGAATTAATTAATTTAATCGTATATCTTATCGTTAGTTGCCGTATTACATAACCCGTATTACGTTTTTCCGGTTTTTACTAAAAAGGGACGGTTTTTAAAAGGTGCTCCCCGGTCGCGTTTGTATTAAACCAGTTGTGCATGTACTTAGTGAATGGATCAGTTATATACTGTATGTAGATAGCTAGATAACCCGAATAGCATTTAATTCTGCAATTATAAAATACGATATTATAAAAAGGATATTTATAATTTCGATAAGATTAACTTTTTAATAAAGTCTTTTATAATAACGAATATAGTAATTATTAAGATCGAAAAATATTAAAAATTTAAATAAATTTAATAAAAAAATAAAAATTAAATTATATGGTTATTTATTATTATAACCGGGAAAAATTATTTTAATTTTTAATTTTATAATAACTTATTATTAATAACCGATTAAAAAATTATATTAAATAATAATAATTAAATAACGAATTAATTAAATTTAAAATATATTTAATATTTCGATTATTAAAATTCGAAAAATATTACGTTAATTATAATATTATTATATTTATATTATAAAAAAAAATTCTTTACCGGCTTTTATAACGCGTTTAAAATTACTATAACGTCCGATAATATTAAATTCGGATTTGTAAAAATTAGCTTTGTTTTATTTAATTTTAATTACGTTTTTTCCGAATTCGAAAATTTTCCAGTTATACTTATGTTAACTATTTTCCCGTTAACCTCCGCCGGATTTATTCGTTCCCTATTTGCAAAATCCTTTAGGAATGTTAAAAAAATAATAAAATAAAGACGTTATTTATAAAAAAGATATACAAATTACTAGAATAACTTGCCGATAAAAATCGTTAAATCGGTAAATCTTTTAATGCAAGGTCGTTGGGTTCAAGCCGTATTATCCAGGCTGAGCCAAAGACACAAAGTAATTACACCAATAATTAACACGATAGATACTCTACCCAATATCTTCGAACACGGCAACTATCAACGGTTTTCACGGTGACGATAAAATTAACGATATAAAAAGTAATATATTAATATAATACCTGTATTAAGGTAAAAACTAAACGACATAAATTATACGGAAAATTATAATTATTACCAGTTGCCGAGCGACCATAGGATTTAGTTATATTCGATTTTATTATAAAACTTTTATTGTTAAAAAACACGGTTACGGGTATATATTATAATAGCACTTTTGTAATCGTTAACCGATTTATATTATTCTTTTATTTTTTACTTTATAATAAAAATATAAATGTCGAATAAATAGTATTTTTTTTTTCGACATATTTATAATATATATGGATTATTATCAGAAATTGTTTTAAATAAAAGTACGATTTTAACTTTAAAGTTTTAGCAAAACTTAATGGTATAATTTGGTTTAAATTATAAATAAATAGGTAAACGGAAAAAATTAATTAAACGTTAAAAACGTATTTACGATGTTATATTAATTATAAGCAAAATAATTACGTTAAGAAATTGCTTATCGTATAATTGGCTTATAATACCAGTTACCATAATAGTATTAAGATAATTCTAGTAATTACCAACTTTAGTTTTACTTTAAAGATTTATAAAGAAATACGAAAAGGAAATTAATTAACGTTAAAATAATTCAAGCAATTATATTAAGAAATAAAAACAGAACTTTAATTTGTACGCGAATAAATAAACAAATATTATAACTAGAAAAAATTAAAAGGATTAACTTTTTCGAAGGGGGAGATGGTTTATCTAATTACCAAAAATATTAAGATTATATGCTTAAATTAAAAATTTAATTTTAAATATATTAGCCTATATAATATCGCCAAGAAAATCGTAGAAAATAATTATTAATTAGAATTATTACTTAAAGTTAAATTTTATCAGGTTTTTTATATTTCTTTATTTAAATTAATAACGGATATTATTAAAGTATATACGGTATAAAATAATATAAAAGTAAAAGAAAAAGGAAATATATATAAGGTTAAAAAATATTTAATATACGAAAAGAAAAAGGATTTATTTAATACCTAATTAAATAAAAAAGTTACCCAAATTCCGAAAATACTTGGGAGCCCGTTAAAAACTTTATTAGCGTTTAACGCCTGTTAAAAAACTTTTATTAATAACGGCGGAACTAGTAATAAATATGTTCTAGTTTACGTTATTTACAAAAAGAAGACCTTAATTTACGGTACTCTAATTAATAACGTTAGCATTACTAAAAACTTAAACAGTTACCGTTAATTCCGACTTTTAACGGTCGAATTCGTCCTGTTTATTTAAAGACTGTAAAGTACGATTTACGAATTTCGTACTTTAAATCTGGTATTGTTAACGCCGTTTGCGTATACGAGAAAAACGGGCTAAAGATTTGGTAAGGATTTATTCCGTAACGAATTCCTTTTTTTTAAACGACGAACTTCGGTAACGTAACGGCTAATTATTGCTATAGGAATACCAGTACTATTACAAGACTAATTATAACGAACGTATTCCTTATAACGAAAACTTCTGTTATTATATAACAATTAAGTCTTTTAAAAAAGCAAAAATAATACGGTATCGTTTTAAAACCTTTTAAATTAATTAAATTCATTAAGATATAACGTTACATTAATTTGCGTAAACGACGGTTAATAATACGACCTAATATAATAAATTAAGGATTTACGGAAAAAAAAATCCTTAAAAGTAAGGATCTTAAGAAAGGGGAAATCGTATTACGACTTAACAAAAGGGAGGCCCCGGAAACGGTCCTATTAAACCGAAACAAAACTTAAGTAAATTAAATTACGTAATTAAATTACCAGCTTATAAAAAATAAGCCAGTAAGTTAAATTACCAGTTTACGAAAAGTAAACCAATAAGTTAGATTACCAACTTACAAAAAGTAAACCGGTAAGTCGGAAAGGATATATACGCTCGTTATTTCGTAATTTAAATAACGGCAATTTGCAATATAACTTAGTTACCCAAGACGCCCTTGGTATTACCAGACGTAACTAAATTACTTTCATTGTTTAGATCTCGTAATTCGACTGCTAACATAAACCATACGACTTGGTTTAATAGCTGGTTAATTAGCCTAGCTGTTATATAATTCTTAAAGAGATTTAAAACCTTAATAATTTAACGATAAAATGTTAAAATAAAGGCTAGTAACGATAAAAAGATTATTTTATAAAAAATATTTTTATATATAAAAGTTATTAAATTAACTTTACAAACGAAAAAAACTAATATTATACATATAATATTATATAATTAAAGTAAATAAAGTTTAATACTTTAAATTTCTATTACTTAATTATTAAAAATAACAATTAATATAAGTTTTTAAATTAAAAGCTTTAAAATAAAAAACGTTTTTAAAGAAATGTAATAATTATTTCTATATAATGATGATCTTATAATGTTATAAAAAATAACTTACCGGTTAAATAATATATATTAATACTAGAGCCGGTATTTAAATTATTATCGACATATTATTTCGATATTACGATAACATTAAAATAAATACTTTTAAAATTAAAAAAGTTACTAATTTAAATAATATTTATATTATAGTTAAAAGGTTTATTATAAAAACCTTTTATATAAGGAGTAGATTCCGTAATAAAAACATTATTATAAACTTTTAATTTAAAACCTAGGTATTATTTAAATTAAAAACTGGGATATTATTAAGAACGAATTTCCTATATCAAAACGGTATTACTATTTTTATAATTATATTTAAATGTTATATAAAATAATTTTAAAAAATTAAAATTAACGTAATTTTTTATTTAAAAGCCGTATAAATACGTATATATATAAAGTTTTCCGAAATTATTACAATATTATTATAAATTACGATATATATATTTATTAATTAAGTAAAGGATAATTTGAAAATTTATTATTATTTTATAACGGTTTTAAAAGAAATTGTAATAATATAATTTTAGAAAAATATTTAGTAATATTTAATAATAGTATTTATATAAATATTTCTATTTGTAAGTATTAAAAATTTAAAAATATAGTTCCGGTAAAGCGACATTTAATTTTAAATTACGTTTATTTTATTAATAAACGTAAGGATATAGAGGGAAAATTATTCAAAGCGTTTTTTAATCGTTTAAAAATTTAAAGAATAAAAAGAACTTAATATATATTATTTAAAAAGTTAAAGTTAATATTTATACTAGTTATAGACGAATTTAAAACTTAAACGTATAAGGCCGATTATGTTTTAAAAATTAATTTTACAAATAGTAATTTAGATTAAAATAATAAAACAGTAAAAAAAATTATTTAATAAGAATTATAACATTAACTTTAAAATCGTTTAAGGTATTATATAAGCGAATCGCTTATATAAGCGAGTCGTTCGTTTTTTACGCCATTTTAACTACGCAACTTTAATCGTTTATTTTTTAACACTAACAACATAGAACGGCTTACAAAAGAAGCAAAGATAAACTTAGCCGGTTAGGCTAAAAAAAGAGACCCGAAACTTAGTTATAAATGGCTTTATATAATATATAACGTTCCCGAATTTATTTTAAGAAACCGATATAACGGTAAAACTTGCCGAGCCGATATGGTTTTTAATTTGCGAAAATTAGCGCCGACCGAAAAAAAATCGATTATCGAACGAATCCTTAATTTAAATATGTAAACGTTTCTTATCCGGCTTTAGCATATTAAAGATATAACGAATTTGTTACTTACTTAATATATCGTAATACGTATCGGAATTAATTAAGTATTTAATTTTGTTAAACGGTAAAAAAAATTTAAAACGTATTTAAATCGAAAAATAAATTATTAAAAGGTTTTATACGAAAATCTAAAAGTATTTCGTAAGTAATTTGCGTTTATTTGGGTTATAATTACGAAATACGATATTACAAAAAAGGATATTTATAACTTTAACAAAATAAGGTTTTTAATAGGTTTTTTTATAATAACAGGTATGGTAATTATAAATGCCGAAAAACGTAAAAAACCTAGATAAACGTAATAAAGGAATAGGAAATAATTTATAATAATATAAGCCGTTAATTTTCAAAATTAGGCCTTACCTTTATTTATTATCCTTACCGGGAAAAATTATTTTTTTCGTTAGTTCGCCGATAACCTACTTTTATCCGATTAAAAGATTGCCGTAAGCGAAAACGGCTGGACGATAAATAAATTAGGTTTAAAATAAATTAAATATTTCGATAAGTATATTAAAATACGTACTAAAAGTTCGAAACGTTTTTTTATCCTCGACGGTTACGAAAGTTATTATTTAATTAAATTCGAAAATTATTACAAAATTAATAATATTATTATATTTTATATATTTGCCTATTTTTTTATCTGTTTTAACGTTTTGACGTATCTTATTTTTCCGCATTAAAACGCGTTTATTCGTTATATATCGAAAATTTTATATAACGTTACGTTACTTATATTACTAAAAAAGATTTTATCGCCGGCTTTTGTAACGTATTTAACATTATTATAACGACCGACAATGTTAAATCCGGATTTGCAAAAACGGGATTTGTTTTATTCGATTTTAATTACGTTTTTTCCGAGTTAAACGTTTTAATTATGCCTATACCGACCGTTTCTTTATTTACCTTTACCAATTCCGTTATTTTTTTACCTGCGAAAATTCTTAAAAATATTATTAAAGCGATTCGACGGGGACGCTATTTGTAAAGGAAAATCAGAAATTATTAAAGTAACTCGTTAATAAAGATAGTTGAATTAGTTAATCTTTTAACAAAAAGTAACTTACTACTTTTACATAAAATTACTCTTTTTAAAAAAAACGGTTATTTTCGCGAAACGAATTACGTTTTTAGTAAACGTCGGAAAATTAAAAACATACGTTTCCAGGAAAAAAAAAAGCTTACTATAAGAAAGGCAAAAGCTTTCATAGTTAAGAAAAAAAGTAATAATAAGCAATCGCAGCTAATAAAGGTTAAAAATAATCGTCATAAAAGGGTTTAAATAAAAAAACGGAAATATAACGTTTACGGCAAGCCCGGATATAATACGCGTACGTATAAAAAAATTATAAAGACATCTGGCGATAAGGAATTTAAGTAATTTAAATTAATTTATTACGTTATAGTTGATTTATTTAATTTCGTTATTATAAAATGCTGAAAAACAAGCGATTCGTTTATATAAACGACTCGTTTATATAGTACGTTATTAGATTTAAAACCCGGAAAATCTTAATAATACGAAAACAGTATACGATAATATCTTTTTACGGTTAAAAGTTATAAAGCCGGTTAATATATTAAAGACAATTATTCCGAAAGGGATATATATATTTATTTAATTTAAGAGACTTTATATAGTTATTAGGCCGTATAAAAGAAGGGAGATACTATAGATTTTTTAAAAGATAAATAATTTAGCGTAGAATTCATTTTTAATTAATACGAATATAAAATTATTATTAGACCTTATTTTTAAGGATATTAAAAGCGTTACGTAATGAATAAAACTTTCGATTTATTATATAAGATAAAAAGGATAAGTTATATAAAAAGATGATCTTTTTTTATAACCGCTTATTTTATAATTTAAACGGTTATAAAAATAAATATAAAAAATATGCCGTAATAAATTTAAACCCGGTTAATCAGGTAATAATTAAGGATATTTATTTATTATTACGGCAAACTAAAATTATTAATAGTTTTAAAAAGAAAAAGTTTATTTATTAATTTCTAATATATAAAAATTACTATTAAATACTTATAATAATTAGTTACTAAAGGTTTAAAATATTTAACGTATAATTTATAAATTTTAAAAATTTATTATTATATATATAACGATTTATAAACGAAACATTCTATTTATTTTACGATTTTCTTAAGGTTTATATTTACGATATCGTTAGTTATTCCGATTTTATAAAAAGAATATTCAAGTTAATTTCTTTTAATTTTTAAATAATTAAGATTATTTTTATCTTTTATATGGTAAAGTGCTATTAAGGTATTTAGCTAACTATATACAGAAAGCTGCTCTATTTATTAAATACGTGTATAAAGGATTATATAACGCGATCGGAAAGCATTTCCGAAAAACCGTACCCTTTAATAAGCCGGATAAAAAAACGTAATGCGAGTTATATAACACGGTAACTAACGATAAAATATACGATTAGTTAGTTAATTCCTAAAGCCCCTAACCCTTTAATTGTCGCCGACACGGTGGCGGGGCCGAAGCCCTAATTGGTTAGCTCCTTTAGGCTGGCGCTACCTAGAGGAACGGTGGCCCAAGCTGGATTTGAACCAGCTGTCTTTTAAGATTAACCGAAACAGGGTGCTTAAGCCTGTTGTAATTAAAAGAGACACTCAGGCTTACGACTACTGGGCTATTAGGCCTTGTTTTTATCTTTTAAAAGGTCTTTTATAAATTATTTTTCGGTATATTTACTAGGTTTCCTAATAAATGCGTTTAATTTATTAATTACGAAAAAAATATTATGTTTATTAAGGTTATTAATTTCCTGATTTTTTTAAACGTATTAAAATATTTAATTAAATTTACTAAATAGTTATATTATTTAGTAAAATATTATATTAAATAATAGGTACTGTTAAAGAAATATAAAGTAACGTTATTTAAGTAAAGTTATAAAGCCGGTAAAACGTAAAATAAATAAAAGCGTAAGGTATATATTATAGTAATTATTTTCGAATTTATTATAAAAAACGTAAAGTTTTCGAAAATATTAAAGATGTTTAATTAAACGAAACGAGAGTAATTTATTTTAATTTTATCCGATAGTTATATATATATATTAACGTATTTAAAATTAAATTTAGTATTATTATTTTTTACGTAAAAAAGAATACCATATAAAATAGAAAATTTGAAATTTTACGGGTAATAATAAAAATTATTTTATACTTTAGTAAATATATTATTAACGTCGAAAAGTTATATTAACTTATTTTATTTAAAGTTATTTATTTATTTTAAAAGGTTAAAAAGCTAAAAATATATATACGGTTTAAAAATTATTTACTTGTTATTATTTTAACTAGTTATATAATAATTAAAGTAATAGATAATAAAATTATATTAAAAATTTAAAGTAAAACAAAAACGAATTAATAATTATAAGCGGTTTTTTTTCTATTAATTCGAATTTAATATCGTATATATATTAGGTAAAATTAAAACGATATTTACCGTTTTTTATAGTTATTAATATAAGATAATAAAATTCCTTATAAAAAAATATATTAAACGAGATTTTTCATATAGACGAAAAGGTATTATTTAACGAATATTTTAAATAGTTATAAATTTCGAAAGGTATTATATAGCTAGATATAAAACGGAGAATAATTTGTTTTATTTTAGTTTTAATAAATTATTATTATATAAAAATCCGGTAATACGTATAAGATTATATATTTTTTATAATTATAAACAGCAAATTTACCGGCAATATTACGTTAATTAATTTTATTAAGTGGTAATTATTACGTAAAAGAAAGTTATTATTTATTTTATATTTTTTATTTTTATTTTTTAAAAATAAATTAACAAATTTGTTTTATCTTATTTTATTATTGTAATATTAAGGTATTACGATATTTGTTTTATAAATAGTTAAAGTTTATTTAAGCGGTATTAGTATTATATTATACGATAGTTATAAATATAATAATAAGGTTATTTTTAATAAATTTAATATATTTAAAGTAAAATATTACAAGGTATAAAATTTTTAATATTATACTTATAGTTTCGTATAAGGCCTTTCGAATAAGTTTAACAATACCCGGAAATCCGTTTTATATAACGTATTAGATAAGCAAGCTGCGTAAATAAGCGAGCTACGCGGCTTTTTTAACTTTCTTACCATTTAACTTTAATTATTCACTTCTTAATATTATTTTTATAAAACGGCTTACAAAAAAAGCTAAAATAAACTTAGTTATTTAAGCTAAAAAAAAAATCCCAAATTTTTTTATATAAAACTTGGTTTTATATATACGGTTGCACCTTTTACTTTAAAATCCCGATATAATAGCAAATTTACCCGACCCGATACCGTACCTAATTTGCGAAAATTAATACCGACCGAAAAGAAATCTATTATCGACCGAATCCTTAATTTAAATATACGAACGTTTTTTATCCGGCTTTAATACGTTAAAAATATAATTAATTTATTACTAACTTAATATATCGTAAAACGTATCGGAATTAAATGGGCGTCGAACTTTGTTAAACGGTAACAAAAACTTTAAATACGTTTAAATCGGAAAATCGATTATTAACGGATATTATACGAAAATCCAGAAATATTTCGTAAATAATTCGAATTTATTCGGGTTATTATTGCAAAATACGGTATTACGGAAAAGGATATTTATAATTTTAACAAAACTGGATTTTTAATAAGGTTTTTTATAATAATAGGTATAATAATTACCAATACCGAAAAACGTAAAAAATTTAAATAAGTCCAATAAAAAAATAAAAAATAAGTTATAATTATTTAGGTTATTAATTCCCAAAATTAAATTATACCGTTATTTATTATTATAACCGGGAAAAATTACCTTAAATCCTAATTCCGTAATAACTTATTATTAATAATTAATTAAAAAATTATATTAAATAATAATAATTAAATAACGAACGAATTAAATTTAAAATAAGTTTAATATTTCGATTAATATACCCGAACGCGTACGAAAAAATCGAAACGTTTTCTTATTTTTAACGGTTATAAAAATCATTAACGTATTATACAAGCGAGCTGTATATATAAGCGAGTTATACACTTTTTTCATCATTTTAACTCTTTAACTTTAATCACTTATTTCTTAATAACCATAATATAAAACGGCTTATAAAAGAAACGAGAATGAATTTAGCCGTTTAGGTTAAAAAACGAAACCCGAAGCTTAGTTATAAAAAACTTAGTTTTATTTATAATATCCTATTTATTACCTTAGGAACGCGAATTAATGGCAAATGCGCCCAATCCGATACCGTTTTTAATTCGCGAAAATTAACGCCGATTAAAAAGAAATTAATTGTTGAATGAATCCTTAATTTAGATACGTGAGCGTTTCCCGTCCGGCGTTAGTACGTTGAAAATATGGCGAATTTGTTATTTGCGTAATGCGTTATAGGACGTATCGGGGTTAACTGGGTGTTTAATTTTATTAGACGGTAATATAAACTTAAAATGCGTTTAAATTGAAGAATAAATTATTAACAGGTTTTATGCGAAAATCTAAAGGTATTTCGTAAATAATTTAAGTTTGTTCGGGTTATAATTGCGAAATATGGTATTACGGAAAAGGATATTTATAACTTCGACGAAATAAGGTTCTTAATAAGTTTTTTTATGGTAATAGGTATAGTAATTATAAATGCCGAAAGACGTAAAAAATTTAAATAGGCGTAATAAGGGAATAGGGAATGGTTTACGGTAATATAAGTTGTTAATTTTTAAAGTTGGGCCTTGTTTTTATTTATTATTTTTACCGGGAAAAACCATTTTTTTCGCTAGTTCGCCGATAACTTACTTTTATTTGATTGGAGGATTGCTGTAAGCGAAAACGGTTGGACGATAAATGAACTGGGTTTAAAATAAATTAAGTATTTCGATAAATATATTAAAACGCGTATTAAAAATTCGAAACGTTTTTTTATTTTTAACGGTTACGAAAGCTATTATTCGATCGAATTCGAAGATTATTATAAAACTAACGATATTATTATATTTTGTATACCTGCCTATTTTTTTTATCGGCTTTAACTTTTTAACGTATTTTGTTTTTCCGTATTAAAACGTATTTATTCGTTGCATATCGAAAGTCTTATGTAACGTTATGTTATTTATATTATTAAGGAAAATTTTATTGCCGGTTTTTACGACGCGTTTAAAATTGCTATGACGACCGATAATATTAAATCCGGATTCGTAAAAGCGGGATTTGTTTTATTCGATTTTAATTGCGTCTTTTCCGAATTAGAAGTTTTAGTTATGCTTATATTGACCGTTTTTTTATTTATTTTTATTAATTCCGTTATTTTTCTATTTGTGAAAATTCTTAAAAATGTTATTGAAGCGATTCGATAAGGACGTTATTTATAAAGAAAGATTAGAAATTATTAGGGTAACTTGTTGATTAAGATAGTTAAGTCGGTTAATTTCTTGATAAAAAGTAATTTAATGTTTTTGTACGAAATTATCTTTTTTCGGAAGGAATGCGGTTTATTATGCAAAACGAATTACGTTTTTAGTAAACGCCGGAAAATTAAAAATAAACGTTTTTAAGAAGGAGGGATATTTATTGTAAAGGAAGTATAAGCTTTTATAGTTACGAAGGAAGGTAGTGGTAAATAATCGCAGTTGGTAACGGCCGAAAAGGGTCGTTGTAAAAAAATTTAGGCGAAAAAACGGAAATATGGCGTTTGCGGTAAGCCCGGATATAATGCGCGTATTTGTAAGAAGGATATAAAGGTATCTAGCGATGAAGAATCCGATTAGTTTAAATTAATTTAATATATTGTAATTGTTTAATTCGAATTTGCTGTCGCGATGTATTAAAAAGTATACAGCTCGCTTATATGTACAGCTCGTTTATGTAGTACGTTATTCGATAAAATTCGAAAAATATTATACTAACCACGATATTATTACATTTTATATACCCGCATATTCGTTATATAAATTTTAACCTTTTAACGTATTTTATTTTTCTCCTTTAAAACGTACTTATTTATTATATATCGAAAGCTTAATATAACGTTATTATATTTATATTACTAAAAAAAAATTTTTGCCGGTTTTTATAATACGTTTAAAGTTATTATAACGTCCGATAACATTAAATCCGGATTTGCCGTAATTAGTTTCGTTTTATTCGATTTTAATATCGTTTTTTCCAAGTTCGAAATTTTTTCAATTATACCTATACCAACCGTTTCCCCGTTAACTTCTGCCGGTTTTATTTTCCCGTTTGCGAAAACCCTTAGGAATATTAAAAAAACCAAAAAACAAAAACGTTATTTACAAAAAAAATTTAAAAATTACTAAGGTAACTTGCTAATAAAAATTATTAAATCGATTAATCTTTTAACCAAAAATTAACTAATACTTTAGCACAAAATTACTTTTTTTAAACAAGAAACCGCTTAATTGCGCGAAACCAACCATATTTTAAGCAAACGTCGGAAAACTAAAAACAAACGTCTCCAAAAAAAAAGGATATTTACTATATAAAAAGGACAAGCTTTTTTGGCCAAAAAGAAAGGGGGTGGTAAAAAAATGCAGCCAATAGCAGTTAAAGGTAATCGTTATAAAAAAGTTAAAACGAAAAAACGGAAATATACCGTTTGCGGCAAGCCCGGACATAATACGCGCACTTATAAAAAAGCTATAAAGATGTCTAGCGAAAAAAAATCCGATTAATTTAAATTAATACGATATGTTATTATTAAGTTATTTGGATTAATTGTTACAAGGTGCCAAAAACCGCGCAACTCGCTTATCCGCGCAGCTCGCTTGTCTAATACGTTAAGTAAGAATTAAGAATAAGTTATAAGATAATACTTTTTAATTTTTATTAGGGATTTTTAAAGTTATTTTTAATAATAAAGATTTAAAGTTTACGGAAGGATTTTAAAAGGGAATATAGGAAATTTTGGAAATTAATTTCCTATACTTTATTATATATTATTTTTAAATTAATAAATTCTCCGAAAAGAAAAATTAAATTATCGAAACTATTTTTATAAATTAAGTATAACTTGATTCCGATATATTATAATAAAATGTTATTCTTTAATTTATTATAATTTTTATAATAAAAATTTTATAGTAATTAATTATTTTCTAAACGAATATTTAATAGAGTATAAGGTATATTTAAAAGAATTACTATTTAAAAAAAGTTTTTTTTTTTAATATTCGTAATAATGAAAAAATGGGTTTAAAATATAAACTTATTAACCATTTATATTATAATCGAAAAATATAATATACGATATAAGTAAGTTAATTTTCCGGTTAGTTTATAAATAAAAATATAATTATATAAATAATATAAGTTAGTATATATACCTTTTAAAAATTTAGCGTTTAAATTTATAAAATTATTTAAGATTATTAAAAAAGTTAATAAATTTATTTATAAATTAAATTTTAATAAATTTTAAAAAAATTCATTTTATAATATTAGTAATTTATTTAAAACTTTATATCTAATTTAAAAATAATTTTTATAATCGTAAACTTTCTCCTTAAAGAAAACGTAACCGTATAATAAAATTAAATAAATTAATAAATTATATATTTCGGTTATTAAGTTTTATTAAACCCTAACCTTTTCGTAAACTGCCTAATCATGTCTTTATTAACAATTATTCCTAATCGAATTTTAAACGGTTTTCGTAATCCGGAATAACCGGTTAAATTATTATTCGTAATTCTTTTTATATAGAATGAAAAATTAAATTTCGAAATTTTTAAACCCTTTACTATTTATATCTAACTTTTCTAATAATTCCCTTATACGGTCGATATTTTTTACTTTAACATCGTTTAATTTTTAATTATTTTTATTTATATAACAATATATACTATTAGGTATTTAGCGTAACTAATTTATCTATTATATATATACATATTAGTTTTTATAAACGCGACCGAAAAGTATTTCCAAAAACCGTACCTTTTAAAAGGCCGGATAAAAAACCCGATTAATGGAAGTTTTTTAATACGGTAACAAATGCGATTACGTATACGATTGATTTAATTAGTTCCTAAAGCCTTTAACCATTCCAGTTGTTGCCGATACAGTAACTGTCAGCTAGCAGGGGGTGCTAAAAGCACCTTAAATACGGAAAGGCTCCTTTTAATCGGAAGATATATGTCCCGGTGCTAGGTTATAGAAAAGCTGTACGCGTACGAGAAATATACGCAATTTAACCTAATATAACAACATAACTAATATCCCCTATATCTAATAATTAAAAATCTTATTTACTTAAATTCGCGTTATTATTAATTAATTAGCTATTGCTGAGATGATATAAGCTGTATATTAATAATAATTATTCGTATATTATATTAATTATAATAATAACGGTATCGTTAACGTTTTCCGTTATTTATAACGGACTTAAGAACTAGGACCGGTTTAAGGGTAAATTCCAGGTTAAAGTTTAGGTTTTTAATATATAAAATTATATCGATTTTAATTAGTTATTTCCGTAATTTAATAAATTAATAAAACCTGATATAACTTCGTATCCGAAATAACGAATCCGTTATATAATACAAATTAACATTTTAAGCGGTTTCTTAATTATATTTATATTTTCCGGAGAAATTTACGAAAAAATCGATTATATTAATTACTTAACGAATACCGTTAAAATAACGATTAAAAATAAATAAATTTAAAATTAAAACTGTACGGCATATACTTATAAAAATTGCAATACGATATTTTCCGAAAAAATAATAATAATTTTATAAAATAAATTTTAAAATTAATATTTTTAGTAATTAAAAAAATAAGTTTCCTTTTAGAAAAGAACTTACAGAAGTAATATACCAAGTTAGTTAAATCCGGTAAAATGTACGATAGCAAGTTCCTAATTAACATTTAATGAAAGTATTACGAAAAACTAAAGTAAATTTCGAAGTTGGCAAAAAGCTAAACGAATAAATCGTAAGATAATAAAAGATTATAGCTTAGGAATAGCAATATGAAAATTTAAAAACAAAAACGACGATCGTATAGGTAAACGACTTATATATAACACTGGTTCCCATTATAAAACCTTAAACGATTATTTTTTAAATGGTAAAAAAAAATAAAATTAATAATAGTAGGATTAATTATTAAAAAGCAATAGTTAACCTTTTACATTACTAGATTATAACCTATTTATAACCTATTTCGAAAAATATTAAAATAACGTTTCCGACTTTTTACGGGATATTTGCTGATTTTTTTAATTAAAACGATTTTAATTAAAAAAAACCAAAAATAATTTTTAACGGTAAAAAAGGATTTTAAAACGTAAGCCGAAACAAAACGGTCGTAAAGGTTTTTAAACGGGCCGAAATAATAATAATAATAATAAGCGAAAACGTTAAAGTTAAATATATAAAGAACACGTTATAAAGCGTACTTAAGTTTTTTTCATAAGCTTTTTTAATATTATTACGTATTTTTTAGCAGAACCTCGATAAAGTTTCGTTTTAACGATAAAATAGTAATATACGTTTAAGGCCGAATATTTTCCGATTAGTTTTTAAAGGAAAAAATTAACCGTTTATCGAAAGATATAGAAAATATAATTATTTAATAAATAGATTAATTTCCAAAAGAAAGATAACGGGTTCTGGAGTATTTTTTAATCTTTAATTAACGCAATACGATAAATATTACGTTTTACTTTTTAAAAAATTTATTTATTTTAAATTTAAGGTTTACGATATATATTTTTAATTTTATTAATAAGTTTTTAAATTTTAAATAAACCGTATAAGGTAATAAGATATATACGGATAACAGTTTCGTTCCGATTAAAGGATATGGAAAGGTTAACGTAATATTTCGAAACCCTAGCAACATAAAAATATTACGTTTATACGATATAACCTATTACGAAAGCTTTATATATAACTTAGTATCTTTCCGGCAGTTCCGGAAAAAAAGGTATTGGTAGGATAACCGAAAAATTAATAATTTTATCCGAGATAAATATAATTAAGTAATTATTACGTTAATAAATAAATTTAATTAATTCGTTATCGAAAATATTAACGTAATAATTATTTATACAGCTTTTGTAATTTATAAACGAAACGTTAATTTATAAATAACGAAATTATTACGGACCGGTAACGGTATTATATAATACCTAAGATTAAGTTATTTAAGGCCCGAAATAATCGTTTAGTTATAGGTTTATATAAAAAAAGTTCGTTTAAAAGGTTTTATAATAATCGAATACTAAATATGTAACAAAATAGAAGCTAGAAGGTAAATACGTTGCGAACCGAAAAAAGAAGCTTTCCGATTAGAATAAAAAATTACTATTGATTTTATAAATTTCGAAAAAAACTCTAAAGGATATAAATATATTATATTCGTTACCGATAGGTATTTAAGCTTTATTTAGGATATTTATCTTAAAAACCGAAAGCAAAATATATTAATTATAATATTCGAATATTTTTTAGGAATTTTAAAAAACTAGGATAAAGTTTTTTTATAAGTAATTAAATGCGAAAACAAAATTTTAAAAAATTACTAATTGCGAGATATGTTATAATCGCCTTTTTTTAATATTAAACTAAAACTTTTAGCATTATATACCCAGGTTTAAAACGGGGGTACAAAACCTTTAAGGGGTATAATTAAGGAAAAAGTAATTACGATATAAAATAGCGTTAAGTTACCTTCGTTTTTAATCGTATATATCTTTAAAGCAGTAATATATTTATATAACCGTATCTTTAAATACGCATTTTTTTAGCAAAGCTTATACGAGGTTTATTATGTTTATTTAATATATAAAAACGGTATTATAGTGCTTAATTAGAAGTTATAACAAGCCTACCTGTAAATATATAACTATATAGCTTATGTTATAATAATTATAGTTATAAAAAAACAGAGATTTTAAAAGTTAAATCCTAAAATATAAATTAACTTTTTAATAGGTTACCGATTTACGAATATTTACGAAATTTAGAACCCGTTAATTAATAAGGTTGTTATTATTCGAAACGTATAGCTTAACGAAAAGGCCACCTTTTTAAGTAATATTAAAAACTTAAAATATAACTTTTTATACGTTATAAAAAAAAGTTACAAAAGTTATTCCGATAGGTAAAAATACCTGATTAAAATAATAAGTATGTAATTTATATATAAAAAAAAGATAAAAACCTAAGCGGAATAATTTAATTACCGGCTAAATAAGAAAAGTAACTTCAAAAAAATACCAGTATAAAAGATATACAGAATAAAGAAAAATAAACTTATTCGTAAAGGATTAATTACTTTTATACGACCGTTATATTCGAATTATTTCCATCCCTTAAACTATTATTACGTTAACAGAAAGAATAAAAGTAACCTTAAACTTTTTTTATATTATTTAACCCAAAATAACGGTAAAAGACGAAAGTACCTTACGGGTAATAAATATAGGCCTTCCGTATATTCCGTACCAAGAAAAGTATTATCCGAAATAAATATAAAGTATAAAAAGCCGCGTCACCGTAAAAACCATTGATAGTTGCTGTGTTCGAAGATACTGGGTAGAGTATCTATCGTGTTAATTATTGGTGTAATTACTTTGTGTCTTTGGCTCAGCCTAGATAATACGGCTTGAACCCAACGACCTTGCATAAAAAGCCGCATTTAATATAAGATGTTTAGCTTTTTTTTGTAAATACGTACGATAACCGGCCGGTAAGTTATAGAAATTTAAAAAAAAATTAATTATCCGAAATACGCATTACCTTAATCGGAAAAGTAATAATACCTTAGTATATAAAAAAGTATTAAAGTTATAAAACCGGGTATATAGACGTAATTTACCGTTACCGCCGTAAAGCTATAAAAAGTTAAATATATACCCGCTAAGGGAAATATTTTAAAAAGCCGAAAAGGCTTATTTGCAAAGTTATAAAAAAATGCAATTCTAGAAAATAGTTAATTAGTTTTTTATTAAAGGAAACAGGTTTTAAGGTGCATATAAATATACGTTTATAAATTTAACAAATATAATTAGTTATAAAAATACAAAATACGTTTTATCGTACGAGGAAATTAACAATTAAAAAACGTATATAATAATATACACGTATTAACTTTAATTAGAAAATTATTTAAGGCGTTAATCGTTACGGTAGCTAAGTTCGACCTAGAGCTTAAATAATATAACGTTATTAATATTTTCGTTAAGGCCAATTTACCTTATAAAATATATATAAAGATATTTCTAAAGCACTCCCAACGTAAAAAGGCTTTTTTAATTAGGAAAGATTTATATAGCTTAAGGAAATTACCGTTATTATGGCAGAAAAATTTTACCGAAACGCTTAAAAAATTAGGATTTAACCCCGTTCCTTATAAACCTTATTATTTTACTTATTAAAAGATGTTTATTTTTTTCTTTATAAACGATATGGTTATAATATATCGTAAGGAAAATAAAGATTTCGTTAATTAGTTAATTTAGTAAATACGGGAACGGTATACCTTTATAAAAGGTAAAAACTTATAATAATTCCTTAATAGCGAAATAATTAAAAATAAACCTAATAAAAAAATTTGGTTATTTTAATCCGATTTTATAAATAAGCTAATTAACTTAATTTTTAAAAAAAGCTTAAATAACCTTTTAAAAATACCTATAATTAATATTAAGTTATTACTAAATCTTAATCTAGCTTATTTAAGCTTTATTAACAGATACTAAAAGAAAATCGGTTTTATTTTTTATGTAGTAATTAATACGTAACCCGATATATTTTTTATTATATTTCAATTTGCCCATTTTAATCTAAACTTTAACGACATATATTATAAAGCTGTTAATCGAATTATATTATATTTAATCGGGATTAAAACGTTAACGTTATAGTTCGAAAATAAAGATTTATTAAATATTTAAAATAACGCCTTTTTTATAAATAATACGGTCGATCGAAAAAGGTTTTAAGTTTACGTTATAAAATTATTTAAAAAAATAATAAAATAACGGGCGAATAAATAAAATACAGTAATTATGTTTATAATAAAAACGGAATTATGATTTTTTATATAAATTATAAAAAACACTTTATTTAACTTTTAATTAATTAAAAAGCTAAGAGTTATTTTAAATACTGGACCGTTAAATATATAATGCGATAATTAATAAATTATACGGCTTATTAATATTAACGTCGCCTTGTTATAAACGAAACTGCGGTATGTAAATATATATAATTACTGGTTACGAAAAGCTGTAAAAAGGATTTAATTAAAATAAATTATACGTTTATAAGCGATATATTAGCTAATGGATTAATTAAAACCTTATTACGCGAACCGTTTAAATACTTTAAAAAGTAATTAGGATTAATAAATATTATGGAAACTTTTAAGCGGTAAAGGAATACCTTACGAATAATTTTAATAGAAAAATTAATTAATTAAAAGGATTTAATTGCCGGAAGAAAAATCGAATAAAAAGTTATAGCTTTAAGAAATAATAATAAGTAACGATTAACGCCATAAATACTTTAAGGCGTTAAGGGGGTATATTAGCTAGTAGGGGGTATTAAAGGTACCTTAAATACGGAAAGGCTCCTTTTAATCGGAAAATATATGTTCCGTTGCTAGGTTATAGAAAAGCTGTACGCGTACGAGAAACATACGCAACTTAGCTTAATATAATAACATAACTGATGTCCCTTATATCTGACAGTAACGGAGCCGAAGCTTTAATGGTTTAGCTCCTTTAAACTGGCGCCCTTAGAGGAACGGTGGCCTAAGCTGGATTTAAACTAGCTGTCTTTTGCAATTAATCGCAAAAAAGTGTTTAAGCCTGTCGCAATTAAAGGAGATACTCAGGTTCGCGACTACTAAGCTATTAGGCGATTTTTATTTATAAAAATTAAATTATATCCGAAAATTAAAAGTAAAATTAAAATTTTTAGAGAAAGATCGGTTAAATCGACGGAAATATCGATATTTTTAATTCGTTTTAAAGCTTTATAAAATTTAAAAACTTTTAAAAAAAGGTTTTCCGTAAAGATTTTACAGTTACGGAAAACCGGTATATTTCAGCTATTTTAATTAATAAAAATTCGAAAAGGTAATTTAATATCAAATACTTTCTACTTAGTTATCGTACTAACACCTTTTTATTAGTCGTAGAATTAATCGAAATTAAAGGTAGTTAATCTGGGATTTCTAACCTTTTTTCCTAGTTAATATTTAATATTTTTAATAATAAATCTAGTAGAAGGTTATAAAATAGCCATTTTATACGGATTAAGGTTTACCGCGAAAAGCTTAATATCTTTTAAGTTATTATCTACCTTCCAGGAAATTCCCCCTGCCGAACCGGCCAAAGGGTATAAGATTTATCAGGGTTAAAACTTATCGGCATTATACGATCGGTTTCGGGATAAAGCTTTTCGTAACCGAAACGTATAATTTATTATTACCGTAAAAACTATTAATAATTGCCGTATTTAAAAATATTAGGTAAAATATTTATCGTATTAATTATTAACGTAATTATTTCGTATTTTTAGCTTAACCTAAATAATCCGGTTTAAACCTAACGATCTTATATAACCGTAAACTTATAGTATTATAAAAAAAGGTTATTTATTATTATTAAAAAATTAAATTATTATTTTAAGATTTATACGAATATTTTAATATAAAGAAATTATGAAAATAGTAAATAGTATATAAAAAAGTTATATATTTAATAAAATAAGTTAATTCTAATATAGTTTATAATATATAATCTTTACGATAAAATTTATTAGATATTACCGTAAAGCTAGTAAAAAATAATAATAAACGTTTAAAGTTTATTTTTAAATTCGATTTTAATATAAATTAATTTACGATAAAATAAGAAAAACGATAATAAAGTTAATAAGTTACAGTATTATAATTATTTTATATAATAAGTCATAGTAAAAAGAAAATAAGAATATTTTCGAAAATTAATTAAAAACCCTTAAAATACGCTATAATCCGAAAAATAATAATAAAAATTATTACTTTAATAAAATCGTAAAGCGTAATTAATATTAACGCGTTTAAGGTTATTAAATATATCGAATATTAATATAATTTATAATAATTAACGTAATATAACTGCTTTTTATTTTATATTATATTATTATACTATTAAAATTATTTATTTAAATATATTTATTATTGTTTATAGTTTTTATATATTTATTTACTTAAAATATTTTTATTTGTAAAAAAATAAGTAAAAAAAGTATTTTTAAAAAAGTGGAGTAATATTTAATTTTGATTAATTATTCAACTTTTTAACGTATATTTTCCCTATTATTATAACTTATATATATATATATTAATATTAACGATAAATTATTATAGACTTTTAAAATTATACGTAAAGTGAAATATTTTTTTATTTTTACTTTTATTATTTACTGGCGTTTTTTAAGTAACGGCTAATATTTAAAAATTAATAAAATTTATATTTACTTATATATAAATATTAATTAATTACCCGGTTTTATATTTACTTATTTTTATTTATTTATTTATATTTTAGGTTTATATTTTTAATTATAATTACGTATATTTATAAAATCATTTAAAACATACGTATTTATAAGTATTAATATTATATTACCAGTTTTAGTTTTTAAATTTAATATATAATTTATTAATTTATTACGTTATATCGATAAACCAAGCGTAATAATTATTGCCGAGGAAAAATAAAATTGATGATTTTAAAATTATTTTAATTTTTATAAAGATATACAGGGTAGTATATAAAAAATTCCGATAATAGGTAATATAAAGTAATAGTTATAAAAACGTATATAAAAACTTTAAGCGGTAAATAAAAAAAATTTATTTAAATAAATTAAAAAGTTAAAAATTACGAAATAAGTTATTAAATGTTAATAAAAAAAGGACGTTAAATTTAATTATAAAATATATTTTATAATATTCTCAATTTTTTTCTACGTTTTTAATATTTCGAAATAATTATATATTATTAAGTTGCCGTATAATTTTATTAAAAGAAATATTAATATATAAATTTAACATTTCTTTTTTATTTATAATTTATATATTTTAATAATATTGTAAAAAGTATTACTAAATAACTTCTATATTACGGAATTTATAATATAATCGGATAATTATTTAACGTTTTAATTTTATTAATATTTAAATCTGTTTAATATTATATAAATATTTATTATAATAGTTAATATTAATATATAATGTAAAAAATTTTAAATATTTTAAATATTAAATATAATAGTTAATATAAGTATTTAGGTATACAATATATTTATAACGGTAATTTAAATAATAATTATTGATTTCGATAATATCGTAATATTTAATAAATTTAAAGAAATTATTAATATAAAAAGAATTTAAATATTTTATAACATATTTATTACGAATTCTCCCTAGAGAAGACGTAACCGTGGAACTAAATTAAACAAATGGATAGAGTATGCTATCGGTTGTTAAGTT
The DNA here is from genome assembly GCA_004155055.1 of Monosporascus sp. CRB-8-3. Taxonomy (NCBI): domain Eukaryota; kingdom Fungi; phylum Ascomycota; class Sordariomycetes; order Xylariales; genus Monosporascus; species Monosporascus sp. CRB-8-3. The sequence goes on along the minus strand of QJNZ01000107.1, from coordinate 19,130 downwards.
TTACCAAGCCTTAACCTTCTTATAAGCGTTTTACTTTAAGGTAATTTTAAACTGCCCTATTATACCCTTATCGACGACCATTCTTAATCAAATTCTAGACGGTTTTCGTAATCCGAAATAGCCGGATAAATTATCGCTTATAATCCTTTAATTTATATTAAGCCAAAAATTAAATTTCGAAATTTTTAAACCCTTTACTATTTATATCCAGCTTTCTCTGTAGTTTTTTTATACGGTCGATATTTTTTATTATATGGTCGTTTAACTTTTTTTTACTTTTACTTATATAAATTAAATCGTTTTCAAAAATTAAAAATAAAATCGGTTAAATTAACGAAAATATTGATATTTTTAACTTGTTTTAAAGTTTTATTAAATTTAAGAATTTTAAAAACAATATATCCTTTATAAAGATTTTACAGTTACGGAATACCGGTATTTTATAATAGGAATTGCCCGGTATGTTTTAATTATTTTAATTAATAGGGATTCGAAAAATCGTAAGATTAATTAAGGTTAAAGGTGGCTATTATAGGATTAGCAAAGGGTTGTAAAGCAGCTATTTTATACGGATTTAAGGTTTACCGCGAAAAACTTAATATTTTCTAAGTTATTGTTTATATTCCAGAAGATTTTTTTTACCGAACTAGCTAAAAGGCATAAGGTTTATTATGGTCGAAGCTTGTTAATATTACGTAATAGTCGGTTTCGGAATAAGGTTTTTCGTAACCGAGGCCTATAATTTATTATTACCGTAAAAATTATTAATAATTACCGTATTCGAAAATATTAGGTAAAGTATTTATCGTATTAATTATTGGTATAATTACTTCGTATTTTTAGCTTAGCTTAGATAATACGGCTTAAACTTAACGACCTTGTATTTATTACGAATAACTTATAAGTTTTTTTATAATATACTTAATAATATTTAAATATTACTTTATTATATAATTAACGAATTTACGTAATAAATAATACGGTAATATTATAAATTAAAAAGTTATATTTTATTAAGGTAATATTACCGGTTTTTATTTTTTAAATATCCGAAATTTTATTTATGGTCAAATCTAATTAAAATCAATTTTTACCGTTATAAAAAAATGAATAAAAAATAATTTATATTTTGTTATAAACGTAAAAACAAAATTTTAATAATAGTAATTATTAAATACTGATATAAAAATTTTAATATTTAACATAATAATTTAAAAAATTTAATAAAAGTTTTTTATATATAATAAATTTCGAATATTAATTAAAAGTTTTAAAAATATAAGTTTTAATTTTCGTTACCGGATATATATTATAAAACCCGGGCATTTAGTATTAATATTTAAACTATTATGATAATATTATATATTTCGATAACTTTATTTTCATTATAAATATTTTATTATACCTTAATTATATTTCGTATTATTCCTAGGATTAATATTATTTTATAATCCTTTACTATTCTTTACTTATCATTATAGTCCCTATGTTTTCCTAGAAGTCCCTGCGAGTTCTAGCGACTATGTAATAATAGGCGATTAGGTTTTTATCGTTATAACGGTATTAGTTTAGTTTTTTAAAATGAAACGTTAACGGGTTTTTTCGGTTGTAATATAAGTTTTAAGGTTTTTAATATTTTCGAATTTTTTTAAATTCTAGTAACAAGTTTTAGAGGTATTTAACATATTGTTTTAGTAATTACTTTTGCTAAATCTAACTTATTAAAAATAAAAGGCTTTATTCTTTTTCATAATCTATTTCTTTACGTACGAAATCTAAAACGTATTTTTAAAACTGTTAATTTTAAAGCCTTTTAAATAGTTTTCTTTATTTAAAACGAAATCCAAACGTTGTTAACGGAAGTGGATTTTTTTTAAAACTTTTTCTCTTTATATTTTTTTTTATCTTTCTTATTATGGCCATAATAACGTTTCTTCCGATTATTATAAATTAAGTCGTTTAAATCATTTTCTAAATCGGAATTCGAATTCGAATTTAAGTTTAAAAACGATAAAAAAGAACTATTATTACTTTCTTTACCGTTACCGCCTTTTCTATGACTACGTTTACTGTTATCTTATAATAAAAACGAAAAAGGTAATAATAAAAGCCGTCTCGATAAATATAACGATAATATTTTTATTCGTAAACCGTTATTGGCCAGGTTCCGCCAAAGATCCGTAAATAATTTTAAAAAGGAAAATATCTTTTTAACTTTTTTTTCTTAAATTTCTCGATATATTTTAGGTTTTTAATAATAGTTTCAAAGCTTTTAGTAAATATTCTAGTTAACTTTAATAATCCCGGTTTTGCTAACGGGTTATTACTCGGGTAGAAATCGACTTCTTTTACCAGCATTATTTTAAAACGTTTAATTTTATTTTTATATAAGTTATATATAATATAAATCCTTTAAAATTACTTTTTAAGACCCGTTAATTTTATTTAGCTAATTAACGTTATTTTCGTTTAATAATTACTTTATTAAATAACAATTTAATTTCTTTACGTAAATATTTTATTTCCGTAAAAAAGCGTTTTTTATTAAAGTTAAACTTTAATAAATCCGTAAAAATATCTTAAAGTCTTAAGATTTCCTTTTATTAAATAACGTAAAGGATATATAAAAATATTAACTAATCGTTTTAATAAAACTTTATTGTATAATATATATTTAATCGAATTAATTTATTTTCGTAATTATTATCGTTTACTTTAATTTTAAACTGGTTAATTAACATTTTATAACGTATTAATTATAATTTTATAACGATATATTTTAAATAATAAAAATTAAAAAGTTTTTATTACGATTTTTTTTAAAAATCAGAAAATATTATTATATTAAACTTTACGATATTATTTTAATTATTATTAATATTAAAATATATATATTACTTCGTTATATTTAAAATATACTTGTACTAGATATAAAAAGCTAGTTAAAAAAGTAGGTACCTTCGACCTACTTAAAACGCGTTCGGATAAGCGTTATACGAGCTAACTAACCCTATTATATACTAACGTACCAAATCTTAATATTAATTCTTAATATAATTATTTCGTTTTTTAGCTTAACTTAAATAATAAATCTTATACTTATTTTATAGCCCAATAGCTTAGTAGTTGTAAGCCTGGGTATTTTTTTAATTATAACAGGTTTAAGTACCCTCTTGTAATTAATCGTAAGAGATAACTAGTTTAAATCCAGTTTGAGTTACCGTTTTTTTAGATGGCGCCAATTTAAAGGAGCTAGACCAATTAGGGTTTCGGCTCCGCCACCGTATCAGCGATTAATTAAAGTAATTAAGGGCTTTAAAAACTAATTAAATTAATTATATACGTAACTATTTTTTTATAACCGTATTAATAACTTACATTGCGTTTTTTTATCCGGCCTATTAAAGGGTACGGTTTTTTCGAAGGTGCTTTCCGATTACGCTGTATAATCTTTTATATATATATATAGTAAACGGATTAGCTATATATAGTTAAATATCTTATTAGTACTCTACCTTATATAAAATTAATAATAATATTTAATTTTAAAAAATATACTTAAAAAGTTAAAAATAGATTAAGTGTAAATATATAAAGAACTATTTAATAAAATTTTCATATTAAAATATATTAATATAAAGCTATTATTTATATAATTATTTTAAATTAATCTCGTATTTATTATACCACTAATATAGATATAAAATATTCAATTTTTATATTATTATACGTTTTTACTATTAATAATACTCATTAATAAAGTTTTTTTATTAATATTAATATAGAAAATTTAAAAAAGTTATTAGTTTTTACAAGCGTTTTATAAAATTACGAAGGTTTATAATATTTTATTAAAAACGAAAACTATTTTATAACTTTAATTACTTTAATATTATTAGTATTATATATATATATATATATATATATGTTATTTATACTATATATTTTATATTTTTATAAATAAGTCGTAAAAATCTCTATACGGTATTTCGTTAATTACGTACATTATATAATTTAAAAAAGTATTATATTATATAAAAACGTAGGTTTTAATAATTATTTAAAATTTAAGATGTTATTAAAAAGCATTTTATAAGGAAGGAAATCAGTAAATGAATTAACGCATAACGCGGTTATAGGGTGGCGCGATGGGGGGGTAG